>JAKXYG010000021.1:1275000-1324294 GCA_025895645.1 Cardicola forsteri | reverse complement strand
GTTTTGCTGTAATTGTTGTCTTATTGCCCCATGCTTATTCTTAAAGCAAAAGGGTTTTGTATAATAAAATAATATATAATATATATGTATAATTATTAAATTATTATTTTTTCTAAAAATATGTGCCTACTTGTAAACAAATAATTTTGCACCAAATATTTAATTGGATATATAAAAACAATTTAGTAACAAATTAATATAAGTAATTTTGAAATTCTTTTGTTTTATCAAAGTTGTTACAATAAAAATACCTAATATAATAAATAAGATTAATGTGACTAGTTTTAAAAGGTTGATACATTATGGGGTAATTTTGTCTAGTTTAATTATGCTCAATTTTGATCAGTCAATAAAATTAAATTAGATTAAATTTTATGTTAAAAATAGAGTAAAGTAAATTTCGGAACTTTGTAAAATAAACGTGTAGTATGTATTTCGTTAAATGTCACAATTTGTTTGCAAAATAAGTTGCTTACATATGTTCTCCATATAGATAATGTGCTGAACAGTGCCTGGAGTTACAATGATAAATATGTACTAACGAAATCTTAAAGATGATTACTATTACGGTATATTAAATTACAATATAGGCTTAATCCACACAAAACACAAATAAAAACGTTATTTATTAAATAAGTAGTATTAATTTAAAAAATAAAATATTACTTATTGAATTTAAGTAATAAATGTAACACTAATAGTACAATTCAAAAAAATAAACTACTTTTTGAATTAAACATTTAACAATGAGTTTCGATACTAATAGTAATAATAGGTGGCTTAATTGATGCATTACGCGTACCGATAATGATTTAAGAATTGTTATTGTAACTGTTTTACGTGGGGTTTGTGTCTAAGGTATACACTGATATACAATAGACACACTGTTAATTATTTTATTTTAAATATATTTATTAAATTAATTAATAAAAAATTATTATTATTAAATCATTATTTTTTCTGAAAATACATGCCTCGTATAAGCAAATAATTTTGTACCAAACATTTAGTTATGCAAATAAAAACAATTTAATAATAATTTATTATAAATAATTTTTAAAATGCTGTGTTTTATGAAAATTGGCACAATAAATATACCTGTTTTAATACCTGTTTTTAATATTTGTTTTTCAAAAAATGCATAAAATCGCCAAAATAGTTTTAAATTTGGGATAATTCATGTTTGATTTAAATGTTCACAAAGATTCAGATTAATGGAATTGACCAAAAAGTATGAAATTTATTTTGAATAATTGTAGAAAAAGATAAAAATGAAATTGTGTGTGCTGTTAATTACGGATTTTGCACTCAACTTTCTAAACTCAAGTGTAGAGTGTATTTTGCTAAATGTTACAATTTGTTTGTAAATTAAGTTGCTTACATATGTTCTCTACATATATAATGTGCTGAACAATGCCTGGAGTTACGATAATAAATCTGTACTAACAAAATCTTAAAGATTAAAAAATTATTGTAGTCATGATTTTAGCAAGATGTCTCAAAGGATTTAAAACATGTTCAAAATAATGCTCCGCTACACATTTACAAAATAGTAATGTGTTTTTCAGTATACCTTAATCTGCAAAAACCTTGTCAAGATCCCGAAATTAATTGTTGTTAATTTTATGTTTTGTTTTTTAAAGGGTAGATTAATAAGCTTTGTAAAATAGCGTATTACTTGTAGAGAATATTGTTTATGTTATAAAAAATTAAGATTCAATGAATATTATATATATATATATAAAAACAAACTAAATAACTAATATGTTTATATATAACAGATATAATATGAAATCCATTCTTATAAAATATAAAAGTGTAAAAAGTTTATATTTTATTAACAACAGCTATATTAAATGGAATTATTAAGTGCAATTTATGCAATATTTCTAATAATTAATAAATTGTTAATTAATGTACTTAAAATCATTTTTTTAAATATATTTTATTACTCTAACTTTATATTTTTACTACACGAAGTGTAACGTTATTTTTACCTCGCATTCGAAATTAAATAGAAATAAATAAATGTATGTAAAAAAATAATTAATTAATTTTTTAACAAACATTTTGTTTGGTCAATAAACAATTTTTGTAATGTCTTTGTTTTAATAAGCTCTTATTATGGTAATACAGATATTATTACAATGATAATAAATAATCAATGTTTTAATATAGAAAGTATATTTGTTTAATTAAAAAAATATTGTTTAACTCAAAAATAACAAAATACAGTAGTTTTTATTTTGTTAAATATAATTAACAACAATTTAATTATTTTCTAGTAGTAATCAGTAGTACGTTTAACCATTCCATCACAAAACATTTAGTCTATTTTCTATTACAAAATGTTAAATTTTAAAATTTTTATGTATTTTGTTATATGATTAGTAAAACACTTAATTATTTTATAATAATTAAATTTTTATTATAATACAGATGAAAAATGCTAAATTAAAAGGGTTTTTATTGTTATTAATAATAATAATAATAATAATAATATTGTTGTTGGTTACTGCAAATATTCCAACTACCGTGTCAAATTCGATATCACACTTTTCTTATTTTTTGCAATATTTTTGGTTTCCACTACTTAGACTAAAAAAGGCTAATTTTATTGTCAAAAGTAAACAATACTTAATTCAATTAAAATAAATTTAAACATTGTATTTTATTATATTTTTAACTGTGTAATTTTGCATACTATTAAACTTTGCATACAAGTATTTTTATACTTTAAATATTCCAAGTAAAGTTATAAAAATAAATTGAAGTTGTATTCTAAACTTTGATTACAAAACACAAAAACAAATTACTGCAATTGTATGTTGACTAATGTTGAATGCTTGATCATAATTATCTTTCAAGTAATACTTTTATTATGATTATCGCAAGCACTATGCAGTTCATAATAATTATATGCTTATAGCACTTGTATAAATAGATTAACATGTTATTATTTTTATGTTTTTAAAATTATATTATTCTAAAAACTGACTCAGATTAAATAATCAACTACTTTTTTAATTAACATATGTAAGGAGTTAACCATCTTTGCCACTATGTACAACTATTAATGCTAAGATGGGTAACAAAATTAAATCTCATATTCATCAACTATGATATTTAAATATATGTAGTACTTATTATTTATCTTAGACATATCTATTAATTATTAATATATACCTTAAATAAAAATTTATCAGAAATAATACTTTTATTATATTAATCACAAGCAGAATACAGTTTATGGTGATTATATGTTTATCGCACTTGTGTAAATAGATTAACATGTTACTATTTTTATGTTTTTGAAATGACATTTTATTAATTTGCACACAATAGAAAAGCAGATGAATAAGTTTCTATCATACATTACAAGTATATAATTTATAAAATAAAATAAATTAATTGTAATACACTTGTTTGGTTGTATTTTAAAATAGCAAATGTCAAATTACCTTCAATAATCGTCTTCTATATTTATTTAAAAATAGAAATAAAAACTAATTTTATAAAAGACTTTTAAACCAATTTCAATTTTTACAATTATATTTTTTAAATAATAAGTTGATATATTTTATACACAACAAAATAAAACTCTTTTGTTCCACAACAAACTGTAATCCATGCAAGCACACAATCTTGACTTATTCAAATGACAATTAACTAATGTATTCTATTTCCTTCATAGATGAATCGGCTGGTATTTAAATGGTACAAACAATGCAATTTCCAATACACGTTACTTAGTGTTTTTTTTTTAAAACTGACTTAAATTAAGGAATCAACTTTGTTTTAATTAGCATATGCAAGCCGTTAACCATCTTTGTACTTGTATACAAATATCAATGTTAAATTGCAATTTTAATTATATTATAAAAATTAATTAAATATGTATTTTGAATTAAGTATTGCGCATAAACAATTATTTTAAATTTATATTAAACATAAAACTAAATTAAAACTGTATTTAAACTTAGATCATTAAACACAAATATAAATTACTACTGTTGTACATTAACCAATGTTAAATACTTGATTTTAATTGTCTTTTAAACATTGGCTAAATAGTACTTATATTGTAACTGTTACAAGCAGAATGCAGTATATAATGATTATGTGTTCATCGCATTTGTTTAAAAAGGTAGAAATGCATTTACATTTTTACATTTTACATTTTTAAAATATAATTTTGCTGTGTGCATTTTTAGATTGACAATTTACAATTGAAAATAAATTAAGTATTTTTTTATAAATGTGATATTGTTAAATTAGGCTCCACAACGGTCTAGTGCATTTATTTAAAAATAGAAATAAAAATCAATTTTATAAAATTGTTTTTACACATTTTTCATTTTTTACAATTATAAATTACAAAAGAATAATTTTATATAATTTTTTTTAAATATAATAAAAATTTTTCAGTCTTTAAACAAATGGTAATCTATATTGGGGCTAAAATGAGCCCTGCCAAAATTAACATTGAAATTGATTGATCTTTCTAACATCACTTAAACATATTAGGCACATTAACATTTTACTAAAATAACCCTTAAACATCACTTTAGCAATACTAATAATTAGAACAATGTAAATCACTTTTTTACAAATATAATTACCAAAACTTTTGTATAGCCCAAAAACCCAGAATTTTAACAATATTGATATTTAAATAAAACGTTTTTAATACTTGCATAACTTATAATCTAAACTCAGTTTAAATACAACACATTTAATATTATACAATAAATATATTACATTTATAATTTCTTTTTAAATAAAGTAATTAAGTAAAACTGTCAAACTATTTTTACTAAAAAGCTGAATAAACGTTGTGCATAAAATAAACTATCAATCATTTAAAAACGTCAAATATTTTAAATATTTTGATTGAAAAATTGTTTCTTTTACAATTTAGCACAAAATAGTAAATAATAAATATATTATAAAAAATTTATTTACGTTTCGACATTTGATTGAGAGAAAAGAACGGATTAATTATAAAATTTGAACCTGCTGTTTGTTAAAAAGTATTGATAGAGAAACAACAATAGGACACCATTGTATCAAACTAATCCCGAATGTGAAATTATCATAATTAAGGATTTGGTTATATCCGACCAACATTTGAATTATTAATATACGCCATCTTAAAAGCCAATTATGTAATTTCAGTTTTATATAAATCAATGTTGTTTTTCATGCTCTCTGAGTGATCAAAAGTTTGATCTAAATAAATAATGTATGATAGGTGATTTATTATTGTCAAACTACTTAATAATTTATTTAAAAATTTAGTATTATTTTGCATTACGCATTAATAATTATTTTTATTAATATTAAATATGAATGACGTAATTTACCACATTTTAATTAAGCTCAAAACTTTATTTACTATTTTAATACTATATAATTGTATACAATAACGGCACAGAAAATAGACTGTGAATAACCTTGTTAAATATATACTTTAAATAAATTAGTTACTTATCCAAAATACAACTTTTCAAAAAGCTTTATTTTTTATTATTATTTGAATAAATTTACCTTGTTAAACGCCACCCTCTTACATTCATTTTAAATGTTTAGTTACAATTTTTTAATATTGCTAATTTATATGAAATAACACCCATTGGTTGATATTATGTTCGGTCGTTTATTGGTAATACAAATTAGCTACTAAATTTATTTCATTGTTTCAACATATTATCCAAAATTATATAAAGCTAACTTGCGTCAAACTTATTAAATTAGTAAAAATGAAATTTAATATAATTTCAGTATTAGTTTTAATAGCGTTTGTTAATTGCATTTATGCTTCTAAACGTAAGTTGTATTAATATAATTTCATCCGCATTGATAAATTACTTATTGGTATTTATTAAATATTTTTTAAAACATGTTTAAATAATATTTAAATAAAGCATAGTTTACAATCAATAACTTATATTTAGTATTATTATTTACTATTATTATTTATTACGTAAATCTATTATGTATAATTGTATTATTTATTACCGTCTCTAAATATAATGAAATTGTATAAAAAATAAATATTACTTAATAATTAGAATTTATTATATTTTTAGAGTAAAGTAACAGTCGTAGAAAAAATTACTTTATCTATAGGAAACAGTATATAGAAATATTAATTTAAATAATTTAATTTTTTACTATAGTTTGTTATGTTCTACATAAAACTGCTTTTAAAATACTACATATTTTAATTTAATATGCCATAGAGGATTACATTTCTGACATTGAAAATGTTGCATAGCAAGTAGTGGATATTCTTTTGTAATTTGCATAACGCTTTAATCAGTAATTATGTTAAACATAAATCCTTATACATTAGTGTACATTTAATAAATTAATTTAAAATTAAGCACAAAATATTATGTTTATATATATATATATATACTAATTATCTAATTGTTTATTTGTATTTAAGTGGGCTTTATAAAAGATTTAACCTGTCATCATTGTTCTAATTGTCCTATTCCGTTGCCTGGAATGCCAACAATGAGTGGTTGCACGTCATGTTTTGTAAGTTACATTAAAACTTTTTTAATTATCATACAACTGAAAATATAATGTTTACAGTATTTTAATAGCAAAAGATTCCATATTACTATCTAACAGTATACCGATATGTGACACGCGAATCCAATACTATTAATTTAATTTTTTCCTTTCTCTACACAAATTAGGAAACAATTAAATATTACACTTGCTTAATAATGTTATTATAAAGACCGTAATTTCTATTATTTGTGCAACTTGAAACCGTTTACTTGTCACACTCTTTTTATATTAAAAATATATTAAAAAATGCTTTACTATAAAAGTTAAGCTTATATTTTAATCATATTAGAAAAAATGTTCTTTATAAAAGAAATACAGAACAAACCATCTAAAACCAATTATTATTTTGCAATAGGTATAAATTTAAAATAACTTTTTTTTTAAATAAATATAAATAACAATATTTTTAATCTCAGATGTTTTAATTTTATTGTAGAAAGACGTTTACAATGACGGCTTCGTCCGTCGACGTTGTGAAAAAGATGATATATGTTCTGATGACTTTGTCGATGTTGAAAACATTACATTTTCTGGGTGTTGTGATACTAATTACTGCAATCATTCTAACTACCGTGTCAAATTGAATATCACACTTTGTTTAATTTTTGCAATATTTTTTGGTTTCCATTACATCCATCAATAAAAAAACGATATTATATTGTCAAACACAAACACCACTTAATTCAATTTAAAAAATTTGGAATATAGTATTTTATTATTATGCTATGTAATTTTTATTTGTGTATACTACTTAATTTTAATACAAGTGTGTTTATTGTTTAAATATTTTAAATAAAGTTTTTAAAACAGATTAAGGCTTTATTTTAAAATTTGATTATTAAACACAAATATAAATTACTGCAATTGTATATTAACCAATGTTCAATGCTTGATAATAATTGTCTTTTAAACACTGGCATAATAATACTTTTATTGTGATTTTTAAAACCAAAATGTAATATGTAATAATTATAATTAAATCTCAAACAGATTAAAATGCAATTTTTAATATATTTAGATAAATATTTTACTACTTTGCACACAAGTTAGTCGGTGTTTCTCTAAAAACTGAATTAAATTACTGTTGCGTTTACATACAGAATACAGTACATGATAATTATATACTTATCGCGTATATTCAAATAATTTAAAATGCAATTTGTAACATTTATACTTTTCATAAAAGCTAAAAAAAAGAATTTTTAATCTACATTACACGAATAATAATTACAATAGAATAATAACAAACTGTTATACACATAAGTTAAATTACTAAGTGTAAATTATACGTTTATATGTTTTAATGCTTATTATTATTATATTTATTATTATTATTATTTTATTATTATTAATTTAAATGTTTTACGAGAATCATCTTTCACCAGTAAACATTTTAGCAAATCACGAACGTGGGCTCGCATTCTAGTGCCGGTGATGGGATTCGAACCCGAGAATTAAATCAAACTGAAACCTTTCAGTTCTACAACAAATTGCAATTTATACAAGCACGCAATCATGTGTTCTTCAATTGACTATTAATTAATACATTCTGTTCCTTTTATAGATGAATCGTTAGGTATATAAATAATACAAACAATGCAATTTGCATTGTCATAGTTAGGAAAAGATTTTGATTATATGATAAAAGATTTATTATAATGAAGTTATTTAAATATTCATTTAAAATTATTTCGTGTAATCATATGTATAAGTAACTATTTTTTATAATAATAATGATAATAATGCGATTACTTATTGGCTTCCATCTAATCATAACATTAGCAATAGTTTTATTCAACATTATACCAACTCCGTGAATATGACGGATTTACTATTCGGAAAAAAAGATTAATGTATCCCCATTTGTAAAAGATTTTTGACTTTTCGCATTATCCTAATACTCAAAAAAGCCAAATTTGTATATTTTCATTTCTCGAATAAACTTGACAACACAATGCTTCTTCCATAATTATTGTCAACGGAGTGTAGCATGTGCTTATTAAATTTGATGGTTGTTGCATTCAAAATTTTAAATACAAAATAAAATGTTGCTAATAAGTCTATATTTTATACAAATAAAAATAAAAGTTTTTCAGTCTCACAACAAATTGCAATCCGTACAATCAAGTATTTTTCAATCGACAATTAATTAATGTATTCTATTCCTTTTGTGAATGGATAGGTTATTGTTTAATTAATAAATGCAATGCAATTTGTTTTAACCGTTACTTTATGTGTTTTTCTAGAAACTGACTTAAATTAAGTAATTAACTGCGTCTTAATTAACATATGCAAGCAATTCACCATCTTTATCATTGTGAACAACTGTTAATGCTAACTAGAGATTTTAATTATATTATAAAAGATATATTATTATGAAGTTGATAAAATATCTAATTTAAATTAAGTATTACGCATAATGCATAGATGTAAATTAAATATAATTAGCTTTATTTATTACATTAGAGTCAAACTTAAAACCTTATTTACTATTTTAATATTATCAAATTGTGTAAAATAATTTCTCCATAGGTGGACTCCTAATAATCCTGTTAAAAAACACTTCTATTACATAAATTATTTAACAAAAATGCATATGTTTTTCTACCAAGATTGCATCAGATTAATTTATTATCATTAAGTGAATAGATTTCATTTGTTGAACACCATCTTTATTTTATCGATTTGATATATTTAGTTACATTTTTTTATTACATTAAATAACGATAGATTATAATATTTGCTTTAAAAAAAACAATTTTAAATAATCATATTGGCCAACCTTTATGGGTATGGTTAAGGCACCACCTTACATTTTCCTATTAAAAGAGGATTATTTAACCTGATGGAAAAATCAATATTTGGCTAGTACTATTTGATGGTATATGTCAAAAGCACATTGAGGTTTGAAGCTGCCAAAAGGTAACCAATAGTAGTAATATAACATTTTGTATCTTTGATTACAATATTTTAATTTTCATGCTGAGATAGAACAGTTTCTAAATGTGTAACCTAATGAGATTAGCATTAGAAACCGGTAACCATTTTGATTTATGCTATCAGCATAGCCATTTAGTCCAACATTTCAGGAGTAGTCAGTTTTATCTTATTTTAAATTTTGAATTAAATTAAATTTTTATTGTCTTTTTTAAAAGCATTCTACAAATATTGTAAAACTATTTATATAAGACATTCTATTGATTTTCTTTAGTAGCTTGATGTAAAGATATCAAACTGAATTGCCTTAAATAAACAACTACTTTTTATTAACATATGTGTAACAATTTGCCATGTTTGTCACTGCGAACAATTATTAGCGTTTAGTGTTTATTGCAATTACATTATAAAAGATGTATTATTATCAAACAATTTAAATATTTATTGTAAAATAACGTTTTAATTTGAACTATGCATAGATAACTGTTGTTAGTTTGCACTAAATATAAATAACGTAATTTGTCACATTAGAGTTGAACTTAAAACCACTATTTTTTTGACTATTTTTATTCTAAGACATTGTGTACAATAACGATACAAGAGATCGACAAAGTATAACTCTGTTAAGACATACATTCAACAATACGTTTATTTAAATAAAACAATTTTTAATAATGCATCACAGAATCAAACAAAATTAAACTACTAAGAAACCTATCAAAGTAGGAATTGTTCCACCTACGCATTCATTTGAACTAATTTGGACATCTCACAGTACAAGTTGTGCCTTATAATGACTCATTCTATGTACAGCAATTTTGAATATTTTTTTTAAAATCACATGCATACTATATAGACTATATTTATATTCATTAACATATGACATTCTATTTCATTTTGATCCCATTATTTATACTACTACTTTTTTTATATTGATGGTAAAAATGTATTTTATGCTGAATGTATCTCTAGTGAGATATTAAAGCTTAATAATAATAATAATAATAATAATAATAATAATAATAATAATAAAAACTCAGTTTAATTATAAAATGTACAATGTTATAATGAATTACATAAAACATTCATAAAACATTTATGCACCCATTTTCACAATTATATACTATAAACAAATAAGTTTATATATTTTATGCAGAATAATAAATAAAATGCAGTTATAATATATACTTATTCAAATTACATTAAAATGTTGAATGATTTTTACTAAAAAGCTAAATAAACATAGTGTATAAAATACAATATCAAATATTAAAAAACACGCAAAATATTTTTAATACTTTTAGGTAAAAAGTTGTTTTTTTTCTAATTTAGCACAAAAATAATAATGCAAATAATAAATGCATTATAGAAAATTTATCCTTACCGTAGCTAATAATTGCCTTTTGAACATTTGCAAAATAAAACATTATGGCCATTATAAGTCGTAGGCAGTTTATAATGATTATATGTTTATTGTACTTGTATAAATCACTTTCTCCATTGACTTTGTCAGACCACTCAATTATTCAAGCAATTCCTTCAATCCATTTTAGGAAAAATTATACGCACTTCACTAAACCCATATCAAAATCATATATGTTCGCTCGAGATTATCACAACAAAACATAAAGGAGCTAAAGATATCTCTTGAGCAACACTGTATTACTACAAAAAATTATGTGTATGTGTAAAACTTAAAAGGTATGCGCTGCTGATTATTCCAAATAAGGATGAAATAACTGTACAGTAATTCTGATTGACTTCAAAACCTAATAAATTTATTATACAAGTGAATTTAACAATACTAATATAACATTTCTGAAAACAAATAATCCCTTAAAAACCCATTGTTAAATATATAACAATTATTGATAAATACATTAGATAAAACTTTATCAAAAATATACAAAATATTATTGGCAATAAAAGATTGTAATTATAATATACAACAACACCCTTTTTAGCAATAAATCATAATACCTCCGTTTATTAAAACTTCAAAGCAAGCACATATAACTTGTTAAAAAAACATTATATCGATCAAAATACATTAATATACAAAGAAAATGTTACAAACTTTGTAATGTCAACAATTCAAGTAACATTCACTTCTATTTATAACTTCTACCAGCTATTGTAACTCTGAGACTATCAAGGTACCAATAAAATCCTCTGAAACTTGATTTTCTATATCAGAAATCATATTCTCTATAAGTTGTGCATTATTTTACAACTTAATAATTTAGTTTTCCAAAACTCTCCAAACAAGTGTATTAACATTTAAAACCGAGTTATAGATAATTAAATATACGAAGGTTGGGGTTTTGGTCAACAAGGGTTTTGCAGTTCAAATAAATCAATAAATATAAATAATATAGTAACTTGCACAATTGATATTAATTTCGGATTAGTTGATTTTATTGTAAAAAAGTGTATAAAATGACTGCCAAATGAAACAACAATGTAATAACCAGAATGGATGTGATTTAATTTTTAAGAATAAAAAAGGAAACGATAAAATTATATTTTGTTGTGAAACGGATTACTGTAATTATTCCAACTAATTCAGTTACACAATTTTTGTAGCTTATTTTTACATATTAAAATAGCGAATTATATTGTCAAACACAAACACTACTCATTATTGTATTTTATTATATTTATGTGTGTATTTTTTGAATTATGACACATTCATTTTTATTGTTTAAATATTTTTAAAAAATAATGTTTATACAACAAATTAAAGCTCTATTTTAAGTTTGATTACTATACACCAATATGAATCACTGCAATTTTATGTAAATCAAACAGGAATGTATGATAATAATTATCTATTAAACATTGGCAAAACAATATTTTTATTATGATTATGACAAGCCGTAGGCAGTTCATAATGATTATATGCTTATTGCACATGTATAAATAGATTAGCATGTTACTATTTTTATGTTTTTAAAATGGTATTTCATTGATTTGCACATAATGAAGAATGACTTTGTTACCTACATTACCTTCAATAATTGTCTGGTAGATTTATCTAAAAATAAAAATTAAAACTAATTTTATAAAACCCTTTTACATCAAGTTTAATTTTTATAATTATAAATTATAATTATGAAGAACAAACTGAAAGTTTTCAGTTTGACAACAAATTGAAATCCTTACAAGCAAGCAATCATGAATTCTACGATCAATAATTAATCATTCTATTTTACTACATCTGTAAATAAATCGGTTATTATTTAAGCAATTTGCACAACACCTTACCTCGTGTTTTTCTAAAAACTGAATTAAATTAAATAATTAACTACTTTTTGATTAACGTTTGCAAGTAGTTAACCATCTTTGTTATTATTTACAACTATCAATGTTAAATAGAAATTCCAACTAAATTCAAAGGAATATATTATTATCTATTTAATAAATATACCTTATTTTGAATTAAGTTAATTTTTGCTGCATCTTTCCATTTGTTTTCTAACTAATTATTTTTCACTTAAAAAATAAACTATCTATGTTAAACTTGTATTTTAATTATATAATAAATATTGTTTTTTTTAACGAAATACGGAACTAAGCGTTTTAAAATTGGGTATTATTATCAAATAAGCATAAATGTAAGATAATTTTTTCTGTTGCAATAAATATAAATAACAGTAATTTGTTAAGTTAGTTTTAATGTCAAATTTATTAATTTTATTGTAGAAACGTCTTGACAGCGACGGAGTAATAACTCGAAGTTGTGGTTCCAGAACATACTGTCCTGATAAATTTCTTATACCTGTAGGAGTGGAATCTATATCATGTTGCTAAACCGATTACTGCAATTATTCTAACTACCCTGTTAAATCCAATTATACGCTTTTCTTAATTTCTGCAGTATTATTTGGTTTTCACTACATCTATTAAAAAGGCGAATTATATTACCAAACGCAAACACCACTCAATTCAATTAAAACAATTAGGAATATTGTATTTTATTATATTTTGTAATTTTTATTTCTATATACTTTTGAATTGTGATACATATATTTTTATTGTTTAAATATTTTTAATAAATTTAAAGCTCCAAATATGAATCACAGTAATTGCATATTAATTGCTGTTGAATCCTTAATGACAATTTTCACATTGGCAAAATAATACTTTTATTGTTGCTTTGCAAGTAGAATGCAGTACATGAAGATTATATACTTACAGCGTTAGTTTAGATATTCTAAATTGCATTCTTTAACATACTACAATTTTTCCATGCAATGCAAAAATATAAAAAAATAGATTTTTTACTTTTATGTATATGATTTGCCGAAGAGCCGTAACTAATTACAATATATTTGATACTGAACAAACAAATTACAGTCTTACAACAGACTATAATCCGTACGAGCACGCAAACATGTATTGTTCAATTGACAATCAATTAATGCATTCTATTCTTTTTGTAGATGAATTAGTTGCTATTTACACAATATAAACAATACAATTTTTTTTTACACGTTACTCGGTGTTTTTTTTAAAACTGAATTGCTTTAAGTGAACAACTACTTTTTATTAAGATATTTGTAATAATTTGCCATTTTTGTCACTGCGTACAACTATCAGCTTTAAGCGTCCATTTTTACTCAGCAGAAAAACAACTGTATGAATAAGATGGACTTTATATCCAGAATCAAAGATTTTACTAAATAAATATTAAACTTATTTTTGCTTTTGCACAATCTTGTGCTGTCATTTCTATGCCTTTGTTTGCTGCAAATGCATTTTTCTTATTGTTTTTGCAGCAAAATAGACTTTGTATAGAGACCAAGTAGCTAACCTTGTGACTATATCTTCCTCTATTTACCACAATTCTTGAAACCGATTATGGTGGAGTTAATTTTGATTACATTATGATATATGTCATTTAAATATTGGCACAATGATACTTCTTCCGTAACTATTGAAAACGGAATGCAGCATATGTTGATCTAATTTTATGCTTGTTGCTTTTGAGTCCCAGATTTTAAATACAAAGTTGGTACATTGAGATTATCCGAATTGTAAATTAATTTTATTTATTAATTGAAAACATGTACACATCAAGTTTATAATAAAAACACAAAAATTAAAAAAATAACTTTATAAAACAATCAATGGAATTCATTTACATTCCATATGCAAATGCACAATTTGATTTACATACAAACAAGAAATGCATCCTCTGCATATCGATTTGTTTTCTTGTACACCAAGCTATGGCTTAATGACATTCAATGCGCACATCAAACCGACAATAAAAGTGCACTACTTGTTAAGTGACGTGCTGACCAATTCCACTTTACTACTGGGATTAAAGATCCACATCAACTTAAGATGACAACAATTTCAAAATTAATTGTTGAAAGTTATTAGCACAATTAATTTTAACATTTTTGATTACTTTTCCATTATAAGTAGTCATATTCCAGTAACACATAATCAACTTTCCGCCAAATTTGCATTAGATTTGTGTTTTATCACTATCTTAGTCATTTTTTTACGAATGCTATTCTCCATTTATTGGTTTACAATGTTCAAACACATTTTTCTTTAAATATTACTAGACTACATGAAATGACGCTTATTGGTCGAAATTATGTTTGTCCGTTTATCGATGATGAAAATTATCGACCATATCGATTCAATCTTGCCAACATACAATCTAAATTTAAAGATAACTAACTTGCGTCAAACCTACTAAATGGGTAATAATAAAAGTTAATATGATTCTAGTGGAAGTTTTAATTGCTTATAGCATTTATGCTAAAGAAACGAAGTGGTATTTATTTGATGTTATCAATATTAATGAGCCAGCCTTTATATTTTTATTAAAATATTTAACATTTAAATAGAAAATAATTTTTAATTTATTGCACAGATTATGGTTTTATGTATAATACAAACATCTCGAAAACAATTACTACTTAAAAATATTAATTTAAATATTTTAAAATTAAATTTTTATAATAATAATAATAATAACAATTGCATTAACAACTTCAATAAATAAATCAAACTGCATTTTTTATCCAAATAAACAATTTTATTCCAATATACTGACTACAGGGTCCAAAATGGTACTTGTCAGTGAACTCTTAGTTTTCAATTTTTACTGTTTTAACTTGAAAGCTATATTTTTTTCAACAAAGTAATTGTGCTAAAATAATATGGACTATCAATACTTAAAGTCAATTGTTTATTCACTTTTTTATAATTATAAATGCCTAAGTGTTTTGGAATTTTTAGATAAATGGCATTCAAGTGGGTAAATGGTAATAGTTACACTTAAAAATTTTATACATATTAAGTTAATAACATAAAACGATTACGCAACACAAATTTCAAAAAAATAAATTTTTCTTTACATAATTTTATAAGTGTTTACATAACCCAGCACACGTCACTATATATAAAGAAAATTGATCAGTTTTCAAATTTTGTATGTATAGAAAATTTAACATTAATTATGGTGTGAAAAGATTAAAGAATATTTTTAATTACTTGACCTCTCATTTTTGTTTTATTAATCTATCCAACACTTTAATATGAACTTTTGACCTTGGCACAATTTTGAACATTTATCTAGTCATAATATGGGTTTGACTGTTGAACAAATAGCGGATTTATTTTATATAAGTACAAGAACTGTATACTGTGTGTTAAAGGATTATACACGTCCAAAAACAGCAGGAACCGGACCTGCACTATTAACGAGTAAACGAGATAATACTCTTATTATCACCAAACTAAAAGGAAACAGAATGAAGCCTATCCAACAAATACAAAAAGAAGAATTGCCCACTTTTTCATATTTACTTATCCGTAATCGGATGAAATCGGCCAATCTGCAGTTAAGGAAAACGTTAAAAAAGTTTCCTTTAACTGCAGAACAGAGAAAAAAACGTGTGGAATTTGCAAAAACGTATGAAAACCGTCAATTATGTTTTTGGAGATCAGTTTTTTTACTGACGAGTGTGCTTTGAAGTATGAACCATGGGCAGTGCAGTCCACGGTTATCTGTGGTCCCGATTTTCTCAAGACAACAATTGCATTGTTGAAAAGGTTGTACATCCATCATGTCTTCATGGATATTTTGGAATTAAGTACGGGCAACTACCAAAATGGAGCGAAACAAGTAGTCATCTAAACAGCTCAGAATTTGTAGCTATTTTCAAAAAAAATTTTTAAGTCTGAACTACAACAAAAGGCTTCAGAGCATTTGGTGGCTGTTCAAGACAATGCTCCGGTGCATACATCGAAAAAGGTAACTTGGTTTTTATCATAATCTAAAAATTAACGGATTTTTTTATTGTTTAGACGAAGGATTCTTTAAATAGCAAAAAACTGAGCTTTGTTCAATTGCCTCCATATAGCCCGGACCTCAATGTAATTAAAAACTTTTTTAGTTATCTTAAACGAGAGGTTAATCGAAGAGAAAATCAAGGCACGCTCCAGGAAAAAATTGATTATGTTTTAAAAAATTAATTTCCACAAAATTTTATCAATAATTTGGTCGATTCTTAACCAAAACGGTTAAAGAAAGTTATAAAAAAGCATGGCTATCCCCTGAATTATTGATTTTGGACAATTGGTGATGTCTGCTTTGTATATATATACATATTTCATAATATAATTTATTTTTAAGCAAGTAACGTAGTAGTTTTTTCTTGTTGTCGAAATATGTAAATTCTGGTTTTTTGGTTTAAGCGAAAATTTGATAATGCTATTTGTAAAAAGGAAATATTTTTAGTGTTTTGAATATTGGTATTGCTAATGTGATGTTTAATGTTTATTTTAGTGCAATGTTAATGTGCCTAATATGCTTAACTGATGTAAGAAAAGTCAATCAATTTCAATGTATTAATTTTGACAGCTCCCATTTTAGCCCCTGTACTTTTTTACCAACAGTAGATAATAAAAAGCTTATTTTCTATTGGCTGTTGGGATTTTATCGACATGACTAAAACCATTTCCATTGGTCCAAATTGTGATCATAAAATTTTATAATTTTTTTTTGTATGACGGTTAACAATTGCCTAATAATAATAATAATAATAATAATAATAATAATAATAATAATAATAATAGTAATAATTAATTTATTATTATTAGATTTAAACATAAAATTATATATATATATATATATATATATATATATATATATATATATATATATATATATATATATATATATATATATATATATATATATATATGGAAAACTATAGATTACTTTTGATAGTTTACTCCAGGAGTACATGAGCTAAAATGGACCCTGTCAAAATGAACACATTGAAATTGATTGACTTTCATCACAGCACCTATGCATATTAGGCATATCAACATTTTACTAAAATATCTCCTAAACATCACTTTAGCAAGACCAATAATTTAAACAATAAAAATTATTTTTTAATAAATAGCATTACCAAATTCTCGCTTAAAAAACCATAATTTACACATTTTGACAGGAAAAAATACTACTACATTATTTGCTTAAAAGTAAATTATATTATAAAATATGTACATGTATAGATAATAAACATTGCCAATTTTCCAAATTAAGTAGTTTAAAGAATAACCATTATTTTTTATAACATCTTTTAAACGCTTTGAATAGGAATTAACCAAATTATTGATATGATCTTGTTAAATTCGATTTTTCAGCACTATTAATTTTTTCTTCAAGCGTGCTTAAATTTTCTATCCGATTCACCTCTTGTTTAAGGTAACTAAAAAGACTTTTAATTCCATTGGGGTCCGAGTTTTATGGAAGCAATTAAATAAAGCTCAGTTTTTTACTATTTAAAGAATCTTTAGTCTAAACAATAAAAAATGTGTTAATTTTTAAATTATGATAAAAAGCACATTACCTTTTTCGACGTATGCACTGGAGCATTATTTTGAACAACCACTAAATGCCCCAAAGCATTTTGTCGTAGTTCAATCTTAAAGCATTCTTTGAAAATGGTTATAAATTTTGAGCTGTTTAAGTGAGTACTTGTTTGACTTTATTTTGGCAGTTGTCTGAACTTAATTCTATAATATACATAAAGACATTATGGATGGGCAACCTTTTTAATAATGCAATAAAAAATCGGGACCACAAATAACTGTGGACTGCCAAGTCCATAGTTTGTACTTTAAATCACATTCGTTAGTAAAAAAAATTAATCTCCATAATCAAAATAAACGGTTTTCATACATTTTTGCAAATTCTACACGTCTTTTTCTATATTATACTGTTAAAGAAATTTTTTTAAACGTATTATTTAACTGCAGATTGACTGATTTTATCCAATTTTAACTAAATGAATATTAAAAGTTAGCTAATTCTTCGTTTTGTATTTGTTTAATAGGCTTTATTCTAAATCCTTTTAATTTGGTGATTATAAACAAATCATTTCGTTTACTAGTTGATGGTGTAGATCCAGTTCCTGCTGTTCTTGGACGTGTATAATCCTTTAAAACTCTGTTTACAATCCTTGTACTTACTTCAAATAAATCTGCGATTTGTCCAATAGTTAAACCAAAATCATAATTTTTTATTTGTTTGCAATTTTTAGCAGATAATAAAAAGCTTTCACTACTTAAATTTATTGTACTTAACTGCCGTAAGTCTTCAAAATTGTGCCAAGATCAAGATGTAAAGTTAAAAATTTAACAGGTCAATGAAGCAAAAATGGGAGATCAAGTATTTAGAATTTTTCTTTAATCATTTTACACCGTAATTATCGTTAAATTTACAAATAACATATAAAAACTGATTAATTTGTCCTTAACTAAAATGTGTGATTAATTTTTTTTAAATAAAATATATACTGTGACGTGTGCAGGACTATGTAAGCACTTGTAAAATTATATAAAGAAATAATAATTTTTTTTAAATTATTGTTGCGCAATCGTTTTATGTTATTAACTAAATATGTATATAATTTTCAATTATAACTATTACCATTTACCCATTTGAATGTTATTTATCCAAAAATTCCGAGAAACGTAAATACGTAAAATAATAATTATTATTATATTATATTATACAAAATCCATTTGCTTTAAAAATAAATATGGATCAATAAGACAACAATTACAGCAAAACAACAACAAAGTCTCGTTGACATTGAAGATTTTGCAAATCAAAGATTGAGCTTCCTTTCGGTTTTCACTCAACCTTGTCATATGTGTAACTCTAACATTCAGATATGTGCAATCACTTCTTTGCTGTTGTTTACCAGAATGGCGTCCTCTTGATTGTTTCCGTAGCAGTATACATTTTTTACAAAAGCCAGTTTGCTAACGTTACGCGCTCAAACCCTCCTCCTTTATTCAGGCTCGGGACTGGCTACATTGAATCATTTCTAATCCAAACTAGGTGAAGTTCTTATAATCATAGAAAAACTTAAAAAACAATTAACTTCAAGTATTGATAGTCTATATTATTAGCATAATTACTTTATTTAAAAAAATATCTCTTAAGTTAAAACAAAAAAAATTGAAAAATATAATTTTATTGACAGGTACCATTTTAGACCATGTAATTATAAATGTTTCTATAAATGTCGATTTAGTTAAATTACGAATTATCTAAAAATTTAACAAAATTAAGTTACTACCTAATTAATAGATTCAAGTTTAGAGGATGTATTTTTATTTAGTTTAAAAATAAAGTTGTTAAAACTATTTATTAATATTCCGTTAAAATATTCAAAAAAATAATAATTTTAATACACCCATGATTGACTCTAAAATGTTTCTTCACCATGTCAGTATCTTTTTGTGTTTTGTTAATTTCTTTATTTGTATTTTAATCTAATTTATAGATTCTTTAAAATGCTACCTTTGTTCAAATTGTCCTAATGTGACAGACACAACCCGGGATAGTGAAGGATGCGTATTATGTGGTGTACGATTAAGTGTGATGTCTATTATTTTTATACCACCACAAATATAATATTTATTAACTGAAAGGTCGTAGTAGAAACATCTTGTAGCAACGTGGAATAGGATTTAGTACTGATTGTGGCGATCGATCCCATGCCCACTAAGGTGTGTGTCAAGCGCTGTATCGGTGGACCACCCAGTGTTATATCTGCAAAAGTTGCATATTTTCTTGTGATTGTATTAATCTACCTATACTCAGATCTATTAACATTCATCTATTCCTTTCATCGTTTACGTAAATTAATTCATAAATAAATCATACATACTGTAAAAAAGTTTAATTTGCTTCATGTGTACAACTTGAAACAGTTTACCTGTTACCCATTGTTTAGTTAAGATGTAAACTATTTTAACACAACTATTTAGAGCAAGAAATCTATATAACAATTAGCTATGTTTGTTACAATGCACAACTATCAATATTATATGTTTATTTTAATTATAGAATAGAACGGTGCTAAATTAACTGTCTAATAATGAAGCATCATTCCGTACTATGCAGAAATAAAAATACGATTTTTTTCTCACTACAACGATGAATAACATATAGTGATTTCTACATTTTGCTACAAAAAGTAATATGCAGCAACAGCAGCGTAACAGTGATGTCTGTAAATATACAAAAGAGAAAATAAAATGAGAAAATTGCAATATGTTGCACTACTAATTATTGTAATCATTCCAACTGCCATGTCAAATTCAATTACACACTATTTCGATTTTTGCAATATTTTTTGGTTTCCACTACATTCATATATAAAAAGGCAAGTTTGATTGTCAAACACAAATGTATTTTGTATTTTGTACTTTTTATTTGTGTATACTTTTGAATTTTGCCACATTTATTTAAATTAAGTTTATGAATCAAATTAAAGCTTTATTATAAACTTTGATTAGTAGACACAAATATGAATCACTGCAATTGTATGTAAATTAAACAGGAGTGTATGATAACAATTATCTATTAAATATTGCCAAAATCATAATGTTATTATGACTATGACAAGCCGTAAACAGTTTATGATGATATATTCTTATTGCACAAGTATGAATAGATTAACATGTTATTATGTTTATGTTTTTGGAATAGTATTTCATTGATTTGCACACAACGCAACAATCAGGTAGAGTGAATTTCTCGCATACATTACAAACCTACAATTTACAAAATACAACTCTCACAACAATTACTGCGAAAAAGTGATTATTTAACTAAAACCACTCTAGCAACTACATAGCACACAAGAGAAACGTTACTTTAATTATAAGATATACAATACTATATAATAATTTAAAAAACTATAATTATATATACATATATATTGTAAGTAAAAAAAGTTGTATAAAATATCAACTGGTGAAAAATCGAAAATGTGGTAAAATGGTTAACAAGATTTATAAAGACAACTATTAACAAAAATACGGATTACATGTAATTTTTCAGTTACCAGATGATTAAAGACATTACAAAGTTCAAAAAATTTAATGATATATGTAATCGTCTTTTTTTAAACAACCTGATCTAAGCGTTTTAAAATGCTGTCGATGAGAGTGTTGGTCTATTCTTATTTTATATCATATTAAACCACAAACCGAATATGTTTAAATAAATCCTCAATTTCGGTATGCTTATTGATGTTGCGCTTTAGCATACTGAAAAAAATTTTAACAACATTGATATTCGGGCTTTTAGGTGGCAATTGAGTGAAAAAGAGTTTTTTTCATTTTAGTCCCTCTACTGTCTAACATATGTGAGCAATTAACCATTTTTGTCAATGTGTACAACTATCGATGTTAAGTGGAGATTTCAATTATAGTTTAACAGATATACAACCATTTCAAAAATTAACACAAAAAAATACAAAAGTATTAAATCTAAATTAATTTGTTATGTCCAATTGTTTTTTCGTAAAAATAAATATTGAGAATTAAAAATAATGTCAAGTACTTAATAGTTCATTTATATTTACTTAGAAATATTTATTTAAAAAGGCTGAGTCGGCCAAATGGCATATTTTAAAAGCTACTTCTATATTAACGTGGATAATAAGTTAAAGTTACATAAATTTTATAATAATTAGCCTATTATTATTATTTTGTGCTTAATTTTATTAAAAAATAAACAATAACTAATCCTTGAAATTAATATTAAGCGAACATTCAAATTTTCCCTGATTATGATTTTATAGTAATTATCAAAATAAGCATTTAATTATTCTAATCTATAAAAATTAAAATTAAAAAAAAAATTATTTTAAATAAAAATTTTAAAACAAATAGAATAATTTATTATTTACGTTTAATCTTGAAATTCCACTCATCCGCTCATTTTGCTTTCTGATTACATTGTTTGTGAAATGACAGTAGTGATAAAAATGTTTTCATTTTACCGAAAATGGATATCGTGTCATCAAAAAATTAAAAAATAAAGGATTTTTACCCAACAGATTGGCAGATTTATACAGAGTTAACCTTTCAACAATTTATCGGATTATTAACGGTCAAAAACCGCGAAATTATGATAATGTTGGAAGAAAACGTGTAACGACTACTACAGATGATCAGAAAATTGTTATAGAATTTTAAAAAATTATAATAAACCTATTTCAGAAACAAAAAGAAATAGTTTAAATAATTTTACTTATTCTACAATAAGAAACAGAGCAGTTAAATCTGGTTTAACTCTACAATCACCAAAGGTTAAGCCATTTATTACCAAAAACAAAAGGATAATAGATTAGCCTTTTGTAAACTATGGAGTAAACAATACCTTTGTTACCTGCGTTCCGTTTACTTTGCCGATGAAACAATAATTCGGAACAAACCATTTGGTTTTAAAAACAGAGTGTTGTGTAAGTCGAGTTTTCAAAAATATTCACTCCCGGTTGTTAGAAAGAAAGCCCATCCTCGATAAGTAATGTGTTGGTATGGTATTAAGTATAATCAACATATCAAATGGAGAATTATATCTGGTAGCTTAAATAGTGAAAATTTTGTTTTAGTTAAAAAGGATGTTTTTTATTATGAAATGCAGTACACTTACACCGGGGTTACTACTGTTTATCAGGACAATGCTCCATGTCATACGTCCAAAAAGGTAACGTTATATTTATCTAAATTCACTATATTTGCTTTATATTTACGTTTAGATAATAGGAGGGCTAAAATCGGAAAAGCTATCTTTTACTCAATTACCACCTAAAAGCCCAAATATCAATGTTATTTAAATTTTTTCAGTATGCTAAAGCGCAGCATCAATAAGCATATTGAAATTGAAGATTTATGTAAACGCATTCAGTTTGTCGTTCAATATGATATGAAACAAGAATAGATCAACACTCTCATCGACAGCATTCTAAACCGCCTAAATCAGGTTGTTCAAGAAAGGCGATTACATAGATTATTGAATTTTTTGAATTGTGTAATATCTTTAATCATTTGGTAACTGAAAAAGTTGCAGGTGATCTGTAATTTTATTAATAGTTGTCTTTATAAATCATGTTAACCATTTTACTCCAATTTTGATTTTTTACCAGTTGATATTTTATGCAATTTTTTTTACTTACAATATATATGTATGTATAATTATAGTTTTTTTTAATTATTATATAGTATTGTATATTTTATAATCGAAGTGATTTTTCTCTTGCATGCTAGAGGTTTTAGTTAAGTAATCACTTTTTTGCAGTAATTGTTGTGAGAGTTGTATTATTATCAAGTTAATTAAATATTCATTATAAATTAAGTATTAGACATTACATATAAATCATTATTTTTAATTTATATTAAATATAAGTAACGCAGTTTATTACATTAGAATTAAACGTAAAACCACATTTATTATTTTTATTCTAAGAGATTGCATACATTAATGGCACAATAGATAGACTGAATATAACTCAGTTGAATTATACTTCAGATACTTCAGGTATTTTACTAAAGTACGTAAAGCTTTCTAACAAGATTGCATCAGATTTATTTTTATATCATTATTTAAAGAAGTTTTATTTGTCTATATCTATATTAATTTCTCTTGATTACAAAATTTAGTCACATTTTTAAAAATTATATTTGTAAATTATAATACCCATAATCAAAGGAACAATTAAAAAATGTCGGTTGAACAACTTTTATTAGTGTGAGACACCATGGTGCGTTTTTTATCGAAAGGTTATTGCTTGAATTTGGAAATGTTTATAACGTGGAAATATTTATTTTTTTTATTTATTTTATTTTGTGTTTTCTACTTTGAATGTTTTTAACGAAAAACATCTTTTAGCAGTGGACAATTGGCGAAGCCAAACGTGGGCCCGCATTTTAGTGCCGGCGATGGGATTCGAACCCATGTCCACCAAGGTCCGAATTCGAGCACTGTACCGCTAGACCACCCCGGCATCCATATTTAGCTTTTGCTGTATGATCGTACATGTTAAAACCCACCCTAGAGATCTGGTAGTGATAAAATGAACCAATAAGAATTATGCACAATTTCGTGAGTGTTTAATTACAATTTTTATTCCAATAGATTATGTACAATAACGGCACAATCAATACTTTTTAAAATATTATTTAAATAATACGTTTTTAATAATTGTATAACTTAAATTTTTAAACTCTGTTTAATTATAAAATATTTTACGTTATATAATCAATAAATTGTAATTGTAATATTTTTTCTTTAAATAAAATAATTTATATTCAAATGTTGATTGGTTTCTAATAAAAGGTTAAATTAAACTGTAAACATAAAATGCAGTGTCAAATATTAAAAAGCATGCAAAATGTTTTTAATACTTTTGTTTGTAAAATTCTTTTTTTTCTAATTTATCATAAAATAATAAGTAGTAAACATGGTTGCTTATTTTGCAATGGCTTGGCTTAAATATTTAGTGTGCTTTTGGCTAGAATCTTGATTTCGTTTTAGGTAATCTAGATTTTAACGAAATTCGGTTTACAAAAGTATTATTTTACTATACACACAAACAAAATAAATATTATTAATATTGGAATAGCTAATTGCCAATTTTCAAAATTATAATTATTTTATTTTAGCCCAGTTGTTAAAATAATACGGTCGCTTTTTGCCTATCATCGAATCATAGTTTTAGCAGTATTTTTACTTAACAGAAATACAACTTTATGAATAAGATGACCTTTATATCCAAAATGTCATATTAATGTACCTCCATTAGTAAAAAGTTCTTGGCTTTTACTTCGCATTTGCTAATACCCAAAATTTCTAAATTCTATCTTTTTATTTCTCGAACTAATTGTTGTAACTGTCCAGTATGATCAAGTGTGCGCACATTCCTTAATCCAAAACCGGTAAACTGTTTGGAATTGAAGATTCTACTGAACAAAAATTAAACTTTTTTAGCTTTTGCACAATCTCGTCATGTAAGTCGTGCTATCATTTCTATGCCGTTGTTTACTGCAAATGTCTTTTCTTATTGTTTCTGTAACAAAATAGACTTTGTATAGAGACCAAGTAGCTAACCTTGTGACTATATCTTCCTCCATTTACCACAATTCTTGAAACCGACTATGGTGGAGTTAATTTTGATTACATTATGATATATGTCATTTAAATATTGGTACAATGATGCTTCTTCCGTAACTATTGAAAACGGAATGCAGCATATGTTGATCTAATTTTATGCTTGTTGCTTTTAAGTCCCAGCTTTTAAATACAAAATAAAATATTGCCAATTAAAGTATAACGTTTTTCTGTTTAGATTTAAAAGTAGCGATATAAACTAAACAAATTAATTAAGAACAAATATGCCAGTGTGTTTTACGCAAACTGCAATTAAATACGTATGCAACTAACACATTTTTGTAACCAACAAAATCTGCTTGTTCAATAATAAATTTTGTTTAAATTTTAATAGAAATACTAAAAATAAAATAAAAATGCCTCAAACTTAGATTGAGATAAAAAATAAGTTGAACAATTTGCACAAAATAATAAATATAATATTATTTTGTCAATAAATTCACGGTTTATATATTGAATGCTTTAGGACAAATACGTTTTAATTCGGAGACATCTGGTACAATCAGACAATAAGCCACACTTATTTATGTCAATATTTTTTAATTTAACATCTGTTTAGTAGGATACTTGTACTATATACACAAGCTTAGAAAGTAAAAAATTTCGAAATTGATTTTTCAAGTTTTATAGAAAAATTATTTTTAACATTTTTAATTACTTTTCCATTATAAGTAGTCTAGTGCCAGTAACAAGTATTCAGATTTCTACTAAATATAGATATCATTTGTTAAATGCCAAATTCATTTCATTGGTTTAAAATATTCAGTCACATTTTAAATAATATCGCTAGTCTACATTATATAACGCTCATTGGTTGAAATTATATTTGGTCATCCATTGGTGATAAAAATTAGCTAATTAACAGTAGACTTTAAATTATGGTAATGATGAAAATTAATATAATTCCAGTGATCGTTTTAATTACTTTTGTTTATAGCGTTAATTCTAATAAAGGTAAGTAGTATTTATACAATTTTATTAATTAAATCAGTTTTTGTTATTAATTAAATACATTTTATAAGATATATTGAATATTTCAATAAAAAATAGTTATGAATTTATTATGCGGATTATGTAAATTATACTATTTATTACTGTCTATAAATATAATAAAGTTGCATAAAAACTAAGTATTATTTAATAATAGGGATTTGTTAAGTGAAATAGCAGCCGTAGATAATATTAATTTATTTATAAAAAATAGTATTTGTTTAATTGAAACAGGAACATTTCAAAATATTAATTGAGATATTTAATAAACTTAATTATTTTACCATAAAAAGTATTAATTACACGGCATCATAATATGTTATTTTTATTAAATGAAATTAATCCATTTACTTAAAAAACAATCTGTTATCTAGTTTATCTTGTAGCACATAAAGACTACTTTTAAATTTTTTAATATTTTAATATAATGTGCTTAAACGAATTACATTTCTGATATTACTTTTGTATAAATTCCTGCACATTAGTGTATATTTAATATATTGATTAATAATTAAGCATAAAATATTATGTCCATATATATATATAGTAGAATGTAAACTGTGGGTTGATTTTTCTAATAACTTTTAAATAGTTTTTTTAAATAATTACTTAAATAACTAACTGAAAAAAATTAGGAGACTATGAATTTAATGAATCCATGTATGAAGAGTGCAGTTTATTTATTTTTAAATTAAATTTGTGCACGTGAAAAGTAATGTATTGTTTCACATTTTAAAATTAATTATTATATATCATTAAGTCCATATATATATGGAGAAATAGAGACAGTAGATTATAGATTAGGTTTATAGTTTGTTACAGGGGTAATTCTATAACTCCAATCATCCACTTTATCGTAATTTCAGCAAATCATTTGCATCAGGAATGACAAGAAGATCACATATACACGTTAAGTGCAGAACAAATGGGTAAGACCTTTACATTAGCCTATCCAAATCATGAGTATGTTTTTTTTTGTTTTCTTTGGTCTGACCAATTACCGTTGTTTGTAATCTGCCCATTTTAATTTGTGACCATTTATTATCCTTCATCCAGGGTATTATTCTATTAGCCATGCTCACTCATGAGTCATGAGTCATGAGTCATTTGCATTTCATGTATACTGACATATTTGCACACTATTAACCATAGTGTCCCCTAAATAATAACATGCCTCTTTACACATATCATATTGAACATGACTTTTAAATATACGTTGATTTTGAGTTGTTTTTTTTTAGCCTATGTAATTTAACCTTACTTTACTTATTTATTTTTGGACTGATGTTACACACTGCTAATTGTATTGTATTTTTATAATCGTACATATTTTTTGTGTGCTGAAAGCTACTTCTACTGAAGTATCTAAGCCAATAACCATAAATAAAATAATAAAATCCAAAAGTCGTTAAATTCTTAATTGACTTAAAATTGGAGAACGTCAACAGATTGTCCAATTAATTTTATTAATTTTATTTTTTTACTTTATGCTTATCACTTTGAATGTTTTACAAGAAACATTTTTCAGCAGTGACTCTAAATTTAAGAACTGTATTTTTATTTAGTTCAATAATGAAGTTGTACATAGTAAAGTTAATTTATTGCTTTACTTTTTCCAAAACAGTTGTATCAATATGTCTTTGAAACATTCTAAAATTGTTATGTGAATAATAAAACTTTCAATGCATCCATTAGTGTGTTTACTTTCAGCCATAAAATGTTTCCTTAATATGTTGGTAATTTTTGTGTTTTATTTAATTGTTTATTTGTATTTTAATCTGATTTATAGCTTATAAAAAATGTTACGAATGCATGAATTGTTTTTTTTATGTTTGATGCTCCTTCAAATAGAAATTGTCAATTGTGTGAAGTAAGTTTGTTTAAAATTTTAAATGTGGATTCAACAGATATTTTAAAGTGCTACGTGCCTCAATAACAGTGTTTGTTCCAGTGTACAATTATTAATCATAAGTCCACATTTTTATGCTATTATTTAAAACGTTGTCTCAATAAAACACAGAACTATTTTAAAATTAAGCATATATGTTACACAGCTTTTTCTGTTTTAATAAATATAAATAATATAGTAATTTGTGAGATTTGTATTAACATTGTTAATTTTATTTCAGAAAATTGAATACCAAGGCGGCAAAATAGCTTGACAATTTGTTGACGAGAGGGAATGTTTTTTCGAGAGTATGCAAGCAAATGGGGGAAAATTCTGTAACATATTGTGAAATGGATTACTGCAATCATTCTACCTACCGTGTCAACTATTAATGTTAACTGGAGATTTTAATTATATTATAGAAGGTTTATCAACACTGTAGCCGATTCTATGTCTGGTTGAGAATAGAAGTTTTGAGCGCAAAATTAGCAACTTGACCTCTATCAAGGAAACAACAAGAGAACACTATTTTATTAAATCAATGCAAAGATGTGATAGCATAATTCCAATAACGGAGTTCGATTAAATGCGTATAACATTTTAATTTTCGAAATGCACAATTTTTATCAAACTACTTAATTATTTATTTTAAAATTAAGTATTATATTAGATTAATGCATGGATAAATATTTTTCATTTTTGATTGAGTATAAATAAGGCAAATTGACATTTTAAAATTAAATTCAAAACCACATTTATTATTTGTATTTTAAGAAATTGTATAAAATAACGGCTCAATTGATAGACTGTGTATAATCACGTCAAAATAAACTTCTAACAAATTAACTAAAATACGTACAGTTTTTCAAAAAGATTGCATTACATTTATTTTTTATTATAATTTGAATAAATTGTATTTGTTAGACGCTATATTCATTTCATCGGTTTAAAACATTACATCACATTTTTTTAATATTGCAAGTTTACATTAAATAGCACTCGTTGGTTGATATTATATTTGATCGTATATTGGTGACAAAAATTAGCCAACATATCGATTTAATTTTGCCAACAAAAGATGCAGAATGATATATTACTAATTTGCGTCAAATCTACTAAATTGGTAGTAATGAAAGTTGAAATAATTCCAGTGATTATTTTAATAGCGTTTATGAATTGCATTTCTGCTGAAAAACGTAAGTAGTATTTATACAATTTAATCAATATTAATAAATTAGCCTTACTTTTAATTAATTTTTTACATTACAACACATTAATTTATTACGCAGATTATGTGAATCAAAGTATTCAATGGTGTCTATAAATATAATCATGTTGTGTAGAAAGCAATATTGCACAATTATATGAATTTAATATATTTGTATATTAAATCAAAATAGTTGTAGAATGTATTACTTTATTATTAGAAAACACCTTTGAAAAGTAGTCAACTGAATGCTTAATAAATTCAAATTGTCAACTATATAAACACTTAATTATGCAACACTGTAGTGTAGCATTCTCTTCAGAAAAATACAAACAAATTGATTAAAAGGGTTTCAATTAATACGATTAAATAAAAAACAAAGTTGTACGCAAATCCGTTGTCTGGTCTATTTTATTTATTTATTTATTTATTTATTTATGTTTACTGCTTAATATGTTTTACGAGAAACGCATCTTCCAGCAGTGGATATTGTAGCAAAGCCGAACGTCGGCCTGCATTTAGTACCGGTAGTGAAATTTAAATCCAGATCCACTAGATCCAAGTCGAGCACTGTATCACTAAACCCCCTCGGTACAAGGTCTCAATGTTCCCTTCACAACAAAGCCAAAATCTAATTTGTATATATTACATATTCAAATATTTACTTTTTATAATTTTTATTATTTTATTATCTTATTATTACATTTTTAGTTTTTACAGTTTAAAATTATTAGAAAAAACACTATATCTGAAGTGGACATTTGGCAAAGTTAAGCAATAACGCGCATATAGCATCGGTGGTGAAACTTAACTCCATGCTTGTCTAATTTTAAGTTTAGTAAACTACAATTCCCGCTGCTTGACAGAGCGTGTATGTATAGCGTTTTTAACAAAATGCATATCTCTAAATAAAAATTATTATTATTATCATTATTTTATTTATTTTTTTATTTTTATGTTTTCTACTTTGAATGTTTTACAAGAAACATCCTTCAGCAGTGGACATTTTGGCAAAGCCAAATGTGGGCCCACAGATTAGTGCCGGTGGTGGGATTCAAACCCATGCCCACTGAAGTCCATATTCGAGCGCTGTACCGCAAGACCACATAATTTTGTAGATATATTTTTTAGTCAATAAAAAGCTTATTGTATTCTATGTTTTAAAAAATATTATGTTGCTAATTTGTTTAAACTTGAGTAAAATAAATATTCAAACGTAAAATCCAGGTTGCTTAGTCTAAAAAACAGAATGAATGGCACAAATAAAAACTTGTTTTAATTGTTCACATGTTGTGTTAAAAATATATACTATTTTTATTCTACAAAATTTTACCTCTACTTGTAAGATAGTGCTGGGGTGGTCTAGCGGTACAGCGCTCGAATTCGGATCTCGGTGGACATGAGTTCAAATCCCACCACCGACACTAATCTGTGGCCCCACGTTCGGCTTTGCTAAAATGTCCACTGCTGAAGGATGTTTCTTGTAAAACATTCAAAGTAGAAAACATAAAAATAATAAATAAATAAATATTCTCGACCTGTTTAATGCAATTTCCTAATACTACATTGTACCTTTGCACTTCCCAAAGTACTTGTTCCAACTTTTCACTGCGTAAAAGTGTGCAACCGAGAAGAGTTGCATTTTTGAGATTAAATATTCAACATATACAATATTAACTGTTATTCTATTTTTATTCGACGTTAGAATTAAAATGGTACATTTATTTTAATGTCACAGATTTTGTAGTTGTACTTCATATAAAATGCTATATGTGTAAAAATTGTTCCACTGTGTTAAAAAAATACCAAATGCTCCTTTTTGTAAGTCATGCACTGTAAGTTTAAATGCAATATGTGTAATTATTATACAACCACAAATGCAATATTTTTTAATTGTTATTAATTTGAATGTTTCAAAAAAAACATCGTTTATCTAGTCGTTCTTTTAGTAAAACCGTTTACATATAGTGCCGGTTATAGAAATTAAGCCTATGCACAGTTAAGTTTTTAATAAAACATCGATTATTAACTCTTGACTAAATATAAAAACATGACTCATGAAGTACTTCGCAATTTTTTTATCAAAACATAAACTTTAATGCTAAATGTATTGAAGTTAAAAATAGTCAATACAATTATGCAGCACAAAAACAATGAAATAAACGGACAAATACAGAAATGTTTAGAGTTACACAAACCACGTTATATGCCGAAGGTACGACATTAAATATAACTCGCACCTTTCGATGCAGTAAAACAATAAATATAATATTGACAAAGATTGAGAATAGTAGATTTTAAAATACAAACATGTTAAAATAAGATTTACAAAATAATGTAATTAATAAAATAGTTGTTAAATAATAGTAACGCTATAAGTTTGAATCCAGTACTCTACCACTAGATTAATCAATATAATATTTGCAAAAGATTGCACATTTCTATTTCACGGTACTAAAACAACAAATATACCAAGGTTTTACAGTCGAGTCTATTATCATTATTTTTTTCTTTTCTAGCTCCGTTTGTAGATAATCAGAAATGATTCAATTTAGCTAGTCTCAAGCCTGAATAAAGAAGTGAGGTTTGAGCTGAAAGTTAGCAACTTAACCTTTGGAAAAAATATGTATTGCTACTAAAACAATAAGAGAAAACCATAGCGATAAACAACGCCAAAGATGACAAAATTGATATTTTACCTACAAAATGATCGATTAAATAAAAAAACGTTTGCCATTAGAAAGACCGGTAAAGACGGGTTATGTAATGAACAATTGATAATGGCAAAAGAAAGGTTGGGGTAGACTACAGAAAACTTGGCTAAAACCGGTTCGAAAAAATTTAATCAAAACAAATGTTTTATAGGATTAAACAAATATGTTGGCAAAATGTTCAAACACTTGAAATCATTTTGTTGCTCCGTGATTTTTTAAAATTATGGTACTTTGTTGTTATTATTATTATTACTATTATTATTATTATTGTTATTATTACTACTATTATTATTATTGTTATTATCACTATTATTATTGTTATTATTATTATTATTATTGTTATTATTATTATATTCCTTTTCTTATTTATGTAAATTAATTTACAATTAAAAGAAATATTTGTAGAATTAGCACAATTCGCTTCATGTGTACAACTTGAAACCGTTAACCTGATACCCCTTGTTTACTTAAAAACTAAACTATACAAACTGATCAACATGAAATGTATGTAACAATTAACTATGTTTGCTACACTGTAAACTATTGATTCTAAGTGTATATTTTATTTATAATATAGAAAACGTTTTTATTAATAATATACGGAACTAAGTATCTTAAAATTAAGCATTATTTTGCAATATGCGAGAAGCATAAACAATATATATATATATATATATATCGTTTTGTAATTTGACCGATTGAACTTAATTTCGAAATCGTATTTAATAATTTTATTGTAGAAAACTGTATATAATAATGGCATAATAGATCGTCAATGTAATAGTAAAGAATGCCTTTCACATTTAAAGGAACATACAAATGAGACATCTGTGGTATGCTGTAAAACCGAATGATGGCAACATCATTCTAACTACCGTGTCAAATTCAATATCACACTTTTCTTAATTTTTGCAATATTTTTTGTTTTCCACTACATCCATTAAAAAAGGCGAACTATATTGTCAAACACAAACACTACTCAATTCAATTAAAACAAATCTGAACATTGTATTTTATTATATTTTGAACAGTTGATTTGTGTATACTATTGGATTTTACTTACAAGTATTTTTATTGTTTAAATATTTTAAAGAGTTTATAAAAATAAATTAAAACTCTATTTTAAACTGTGATTGTTAAACACAAATATAAATCACTGCAATTGCATATTAACTAATGTTCAATGCTTGATAATAATTGTCTTTTAAACACTGGTAAGATAGTACTTTCACTGTGCCCAACACAAGCGGAATGCAATACATGATGATTATATGCCGGGGTGGTCTAGCGGTACAGTGCTGAAATTCGGACCTCGGTGGACATGGGTTCGAATCCCACCACCGGTGCTAAAATGCGGGCCCACGTTCGGCTTCGCTAATATGTCCACTGCTGAAAAATGTTTCTCGTGCAAACATTCAAAGTAGCAAACATAAAATAAAATAAAAAAAAAATAAAAATTATATATTTATTGCATTTGTATAACAAAATGAAAATGCAAATTTTCTACATTTTTAAAATGGTATTTAACTTATTTGCATATAATACTACAAACTAGAAATATGATTTTGCTGCATGCTTTTTACGCACACAACTTACGAATAAAAAGAAATTAATTGTAATACACGTATCTAAGTGTTTCTTTTTAAATGTAATATTGTTAAATTAAGCTTCATAATGGTCAAGTTTATTAGCTTAAAAATAGAAATACAAACTAATTTTTTTTAAACTGTTTTACACGTTTAATTTTTCACAATTATAAAATGCAAACTGAAACATTAATATGTTTTTTTTTTAATATAATTAAATTTTTCAGTTCCACAACAAATTGTAATCAATACAATAATACAAACATGTAATCGTCAATCGATAATTAATCAATGTATTCTATTCCATTTGAAGATAAATCGGTTGGCATTTAAAGAATATAAACAGTGCAATTTGCTCTATACTTTACTCGGTGTTTATCTAAATAACTGAATTGCTCTAAGTAAATAATTATTATTTTCTTAAGGTATGTGTAACAATTATTATTATCAGGCTATTTAATTACCTGTTTGAAAATGAAGCATTTTTGCATTACACATAAATAATTATTTCTAGTTTATAGTGAATTTAAATTACGCATTCTATTACATTACAATTAAATACAAAAGCTCAATCTATCGTTTTTGTCTTGATAAATTGTATACAATAATAGATCGACAATGTATAACCCCACTAAGATATACTTTTAACAATATTGTTGTTTAAATAATATCCTTGTAATAACTGCATAGCTTTAAGCCAAACTCAGTTTAATTATAAAATGCACTATATTATTTAAGGAATAAATTGCATTTATAATTATATTAATATTTATTTTTTCAAGTAAAAAGATATATACATATTATGTCAAGTAGGTTTTTTATTAAAGAAGATGCAAAATATATTAATTGGTTTGAATTGATAAATAAAGTAGGGAATAATAAGCATGATTACTTGTTTTATAATCACTTGACTTGTATATATATATATATATATATATATATATATATATATATATATATATAGAGAGAGAGAGAGAGAGAGAAATAAAAGGATAGATAGATAGCTAAATAGGTGGAGATAACATTACACACAACTATGCAAATGTATATCAACCACCAACACCAAAAATAGGAGAAGGTGAGAAAATTAGAACATGTTGTAAAAACGGATTACTGCAATCATTCTAACTACCGTATCAAATTCCTTTAGACACATCTCTTATTTTTTGCAGTATTTTATGGTTGCCACTACACCCATTAAAAAACCCGAATTATATTGTCCAACACAAACACTTCTTAATTTCATTTTAAAAATTTTGAATATTTGATTTTATTATATGTTATTCATTTTATTTGTGTATACTTTTGAATTTTGATACAAGTATTTTTATTGTTTAAACATTTTAAATAGCGCTTGTGAAACTACTTAAAGCTGTATTTTAAACTTTGATTATTAAACACAAATATAAATCACTGCAATTATGCTTGCAATTTACTAAAAAAAAGAAATTAATTGTAATATACATGTCTAAGTGTTTTTGAAAAAACAAAATATTCTCAAATCATGTTTCATAATTGTCAAGTTTATTAATTAAAAAATACAAATAACAACAATTTTTTTAAATAGCATTTTCACTCATTCAATTTTTTACAAATACACATTAAAACCTATTAAGTTAATTTAATTTGCAGATAAGATAATTAAATGTTTTAGTCCTACAACGAATTGTAATCATTACAATAATACAAACATGTATTTTTGAATCAACAATCAATTAATGCATTCTATTCCTTCTGAAGATGAATTGGTTGGTATTTACACAATATGAACAATACAATTTGTTTTACACTTTATTCGGTGATTTTCTTAAAATTGAATTGTCTTAAGTGAGCAACTACTTTTTGTTAAGATATGTGTAACAATTTGCCATTTTTATTACTGGAAACAACTATTAACGTTAAGTGTTCATTTTAATGATATTATAAAACATTGATTATTATCAAGCTATTTAAATATCTATTTAAAATTAGGTTATATTTTGCGTGACGCATACATAATTACTTTTAATTTAAATTGAATACAAATAACGTCATTTATCACATTAGAATTAAACTCAAAAGTTCCATTTATTAATTTTAGTCTAAGGGTTTGTGTACAATAACAGCACAAAAGTAAAACGGTCTATAGCACGTCTTACAACCCTCACAACAATTACTGCAAAAAAGTTATTATTAAACCAAAACCCCTCTAGCAACTAGATAGCATACAAGAGAAACGTCACTTTAATTATAAGATATACAATACTATATAATAATTGAAAAAAAACTATAATTATATATACATATATATTGTAAGTAAAAAAAATTGTATAAAATATCAACGGGTGCAAAATCGGAAATGCAGTAAAATGATTAACATGATTTATAAAGACAACTATTAGCAAAAATACAGATTACACGCAAATTGTTTAGTTACCAAATGATTAAGGATATTACAACGTTCAAAAAATTCAATAATCTATGTGATCGCCTTTTTTTAAACAACCTGATCCAGGCGTTTTGGAATGCTGTTGATGAGAGTGTTGATATATTCTTGTTTCATCTCATATTGAACAACAAACCGAATGCGTTCACATAAATCCTCAATTTCGGTATGCTTATTGATATTGCGCTTTAGCATACTGAAAAAATTTTCAATAACATTGATATCCGGGCTGTTAGGTGGCAATTGAGTAAAATATAGCTTTTTTGATTTTAGCTCCTCTACTGTCTAAATGTAAATATAAAGCAAATATAGTGATGTTAGATGAATATGACGTTACCTTTTTGGACGTATGACATGGAGCATTGTCCTGAAAAACAGTAGTAACCCCCGTGTAAGTATGCTGCATTTCATAACGAAAAACATCCTTCATAACTGAAATAAATTTTTGATTATTTAAGGTACCAGATATAATTCTCCATTTGATAGGTTGATTATACTTAATACCAAACCAACACATTACTCGTCGAGGGTGGGCTTTCTTTCTAACAACCGGGAGTAAATATTTTTGAAAACTCGTCCCACACAACACTTTGTTTTTAAAGCCAAATGGTACATCACAAATCATTGTTTCATCAGCAAAGTATACGGAACGCCAATAACATAAGTGTCGTTCACTCCATAGTTTACAAAAGGCTAATCTGTTATCCTTTTGTTTTTGGTAATAAATGGCTTGATCTTTGGTGATTGTAGAGCTAATCCGGATTCAATTGCTCTGTTTCTTATAGTGGAATATGTAAAATTGTTGAAACTATTTCTTTTAGTTTCTGAAATAGGTTTATTATAATTTTTTGGTCATCCGTACTTGTTGTTACACGTTTTCTTCCAACATTATCATAATTTCGTGGTTTTTGACCGTTGATAATCCGATAAATTGTTGAAAGGTTAACCATATATAAATCTGCTAATCTTTTCGGTGAAAATCCTTCATTTTTTAATTCTTTAATAGCACGGTATTCATTTTCGGTGAGATGAAAACAATTTTTATCACTATTCTCCATTTCAAAAACAATGCAATCAGAAAGCAGAATTAGCGGCTGAGCGGAATCTCAAGGTTAAACGTAAATAATAAATTATTAGATTTATTTTAAAATTTTTATTTAAAATTAAGAAAAAAATTTTTTATTATTTTTATTTATATAGATTAGAATAATTAAATGTTTATTTTGATAATTATTATGACATCACAATTAGGGCAGATTTGGATGTTCGTTTAACATCAATTTTAAGGATTAGTTATTGTTCATTTTTAATGAAATTAAGCACACAAAATAATAATAAGCTAATTATTATAAAAATTATGTAATTTCAACTTATTATCTACGTTAATATAGAAGTAGCTTTTAAAATATGCTATTTTGGCCGACCCAGCCTTTTTAAAAAAATATTTCTAAGTATATATAAAGGATCTATGAAGCACTAGACATTATTTTTAATTTTCGATATTTGTTTTTACAAAAAAACAATTGGACATAACAAATTAATTTAGATTTAATACCTTTGTAATTTTTTGCGTTAATTGTTAAAATGGGTGTAAAATGTACTTATTTTACTAAAACGTTTTTATTAATTACGTAGCTTATAATGTGAACTCAGTTTGATTATAACATATATCATATTATATAATAAATAAAATGCAATTTGATTTTAATTATATATTTATACACTAATAAAAATATTTATATAAACTGTCACATAGCTTATAATGAAGTGTCGAGCAACGTTATTGGTATAAAATATAACGCCAAATATTATAATGAAAAAAGTGCTGTATTTTTTTTAATTACTTAATTGTTTTTGTGTAATCTAAAGCAAAATACTAAATAATAAATGTATTTGTCTGTTTTGTAACCATTTGGTCTAGGTATTTTCTTATGCTTTTGGTTACAATGTTAATGTAGATTTATGCAATCTAAATTTTAACAAAATTGTTTTAAACAAACAATTTTGTTCCAAATAAAAATATAAGAAGACGTAAATTGTGAAATGAATTCATTTCGTATATTCTTGTCAGTCACAAACATATAACATTTTAGTATATATATACAACAAAAAAGGGGGGGTACAGATAACACTTAAATTAGTACAACTCAAACATTTACATACAATCATTACGACCAAGCTAAGTTTAATGTAGTGACGAACTGTTTTTGTGCACACAAAGCAGGTTTCGATGTGTGAATATAAACGGATTCAAGAATTCTCAACATATTCAAAGCTGGAGAAGTAATTTGCACTTTAAAACAATTTTTAAAGTTGATTTGATGTTTGGTTTGTAGTAAGTGACGTAATATGGAGGATATAGATAAGTGTTCATTTCCGTTTGACCTCTTATTGATCCAGTTAGGAATGTGTTCTTTAACCCGATTAGATGTTTGTGACTGACGAGAATATACGAAATGAATTTATCTCACAATTTACGTCTTTTTATATTTTTATTTGGAATTATAAAGGGAACCCAATGTTTTAAAAACAATGCTTTAATATATATGCTTTATATATATATATACATTGTGACCAAAACGAATAACATTGTCAGCGTATTCTAAGTCAAATAAATCAAACATTTAGCAAAGTTTAAGTTGTATAACTAAACACATTATAAAATTTAAAGTATGCACCGGAGCATTATTTTAAGCATAATTTAGATGCTGTAAGGCATCTTGTTAAAGTTATGACTACAATAAAAAAAATTTAATTTTGATAAATTTCTTACTGTTTAAATTTTTATTAATATAAATTTATTTTTGCAACTTAATATACTTGTTAGCATAATAACTGTATAAAAAGAACACGTAACTTTTCTTGCAATCTTCAAACCAAACGACTTTGGAATGTTGAATTTAAAATTTATAAATAGCAGTATATATTTTTCCCATTATTTTATTTATTTATTTATTTTATTGATTTTTGATTTTCTTTGCTTATGCCATTGGTAAAAATATTTTTGTATTTTATAATGTTGAATGTACTTTTTACCGAAGTATTTAAGCTGATTGTGATAATAATAATTTATTTATTCATTTTTGTTTACAACTAAATAGATCATCTATTATCACAGATTTTAACACTAAATTGAGTAAATTTGTACACATTTTTACAATTCAAAATAAGTATTTTTCTACATTTTTCTTGTTTACTTTTCTAAAATTGAATTTTGAATTCCTTAAAAGTTTTGTTATAGCAAAATTTCTACACCCTTCAACACATGTGCGGCTAATTTAGGTGTTTTATAGTTCAACGTTTTCTACACAATACAAACGTTTATTTTATAGGTTTCTGTAATTGTATACATACTAATTTTAATTTTTTTATTTTAACTGCAACATGAATAAGAATGTCTACCTTTAGTAGGCACAAATTATGAACTTTTAGGAGTTACCAAATTTAACTTTGAAACTGCACAGAAAAACTGACTTTGTTTGAAGATTAGTTGATGCTTTTGTATAATTTTTCAAACAACAGTTTGTTTTTAAATAATTTATATTAAATTGTCCTTAAAATAGAGCAGTTATTAATTAATTAAATACACGTTATAAAATGAGTTGCTTTTATCTAAATACTTAGTTTAAAATTTAGATAATAGTTTCTTTTTTGTTTTATAAATAAATGTAAAATTTATACAAATAAAAACTGCGCACATTGATAAATGCCGGCATTTTTAACGTTGCAAGTTCAAAAAACCAATTGGCATAAAATTAGACTTCACATTATGTAAAATGTTTCGTTTTTCAAACACAATATAATATATTTTTAAAACAAAAATAAAAATTTTTAAATAATCTCCGAATTACTAAATTACATACGGCACTTCTATAATCTTACTTTGAAAAGCTTATGGGTATACAAAATTGAAAAGTACAAGAAAAATAAATGTTTAAAATAGGAAAAGATGTAATGTTTACTTTAATAGTTCGATCTAAACGGTATACGAATATTGTTGCTACAAGTACATCACACTTAAGAATTGTTTCCTTGTTCGTATCTAGAAGCAACATTTTTTGACACAGCGGTCCTTTAATTGAAATAATTATTTGTAAATGTTTTTAAATTATTCATTTTTGTTCTAAACTGCCAAACATAAATCATGTTTTTATTCCTGTTGCACTTGTATTGGTAAATTTGTGTTGTTACCAATTAAATAAATTAGTAAAGTAAATTATTGATCAGTGTTTTTAAAAACATTTTGGTTGAATAACCGATAAATAACCTTTAAATTTTTATGTTAAAAAATGTGTTCATCTATTTTACACAAAAATAATATAATTCAAAATAAAAATGTACTAAAAAATATGTAATTAAAATGTACAGTACAAAATTAAAAAGGATGTTTACTTTAATTAGAATCAACTATATGTATAAAAAAGTTTAAAAAATTATACTACTGAATCTAGTAATTAATCGACCAAAATGTGTAAACTAAAATTTGAACATATTTTTACAAAATCAAATAAGACCAATTCGTCTATCACACATCAATCTCATTGGCTGGACTCCACAATTTAATTGTTTTTTGACAACTGGGTGCAAATAAATGATTTGGATGAATATTACCCACATGATTCGGTTTTAAAACATTATCGATTTCTTTAGTATTATTTAACTTAAATTTATAGCATTGCTCCTTGTGACATTGAAAAGAGGACAAATTTTCAAATTGTGCATTACACGTGGAACAATTGAGATTGGTATTATTACTAGCATTGCAGACCATATTTAAATTGAGTTTGTGTTTATTATTTCTATGCGTTCGCATATGTCTTGTGAGTTTTGATGACTGAGCACATGCGTACGAGCACAAGTGGCATCGATAAGGTTTTTCTCCCGTGTGACTGCGTCTGTGCACCGTCAAATTGCTACAGTTGCGAAATATTTTGCCGCAATATTCACACATGTCTTTGCGGATTTTGGATTCAATTGTGTGCTGTGGTTTTGCAGACTTGTCAACACATTTAAATGGAACTGTTTTTTGCAACTTCTGTTCAGTTGATTTCAAGTGAGGCGACTTATCCATTTTGAAAATATCTTGCTTGTTCACTTGGACAAGGTGATTGTTTGAATGGTCGGTGTTGAAATGGTTATTTTGACTTGTAGTACAAGGTTGGGATATAAAATTATTTTTGTAAATTGACTTAAAAATTTCTAAATAATGTTGAAAATTTGCATAAAATTTACCGGTTTGAAATGTGGTCAAAGAGGAATAGTAATTTAAATGGGACAGGAATTCTTCTCGAGAAATTCCCATTTGAAAGTTATTTTCTAATAATTTCGTATGAATGTCGGAATTTATGGAATTTTGAAATGTTTTAGAGCAATGGTCGTTTTCAAATTTTGAAAAATTGGTAAACGCTGATGATTTGATCGGGTTATGATTGATAGATTGGGTCAAGTCAGTGGAATCTGCAAAAAAAAATATATCTTAAATGTGAAATTTACTACTTGTATTAAAAATAAGTAGTTAAAATCAAAAATTATAAATATTTATTAAGTTTAAACAATTATTCCTATTATTTCTGTACTCTAAACAAATGCTATAAATTAGTACAATGTTCAAAATTAAGTTAATTATATTAATTTTTTGTCAATGTAAAACTGATAATAAAAAAATCATTGCACTAATTGTGGAAAAAAAATATATTGCATTCACAAAAATCCTACCTAACATATTTTAAAATTTACACATAGTAAATATTAATTTTAAAGTAAAAAAACAATGTAGTGCGTACATTGCTTAATTCAACAAACAATTATTTAAATTCGAATACAAGTACAATAACTACGGACTCTCATTTGGTTATTCCAATTCGAACAAAAAATACCAAAAACGTATTTGTTTCGTAGCGAAATAACAAATTGTTGTTAATTTTAAATTTTCATTTCAATAAATAAACATTAATTTGTACAATATATTTGGAAGAAAAAAATTAATACACAAGCGCCATTTTGTTATTCCAATAGTGGTAAAAAACCGCTAAACCGTATTTGAAATTACAATGCACTATTTTTACAATTTAGACATTGGCATTGTCTAACCCTAACCCCCCATTGACACACACAAACACACACGACAAGTATGTTGTTAATGCTTTTTAGCAGCAGTCTACTCAAATAAATCATTGTCAACTGTCATTGTTTAAATGCTGCAGGTAAAATCATCATTATTAGCTGCGAGTTGGACGCCAAATTCAAACTGACACTGATTTGGACAAGTCATTGAATAGCCACATTTGTATGTGTGTGTATGTGTGTGTTTATATCTATTGAATGATGGTCATTTTAAACATGGACACTCACTTATTGTTTAAGGTATGGCTAAAAAGCCCATTTGGATATATGTATGTGTGTGTGTGTGTAAGTTGGGAAAATATGTTGTAGGCAAATAAATGACAAACAGTGTGTAATTGTCACATATTAATCGCTATTTACATTTAACATATAGTATTGTGTATAAATGATTGGATTTCACTATCTGATTGCCACTAAGCCAAAATCTGAATATGAACAAAAACAAATTGGCCACAATTGATTTGCAAGAATTTAACTTATTTTAAAAGTTTTAATATTTTTCAAAACAATACTCGTATCGTTTTATTCCATTTTTTTTTCAACTAAAGGTAGTCAAAAGATTAATTGATGAAATATAGCAGTCAATACTGCAGGGGTGCACAACAATGATTCAGTAAATAATTTAAATGTATTTATGGTAGATGACAAAGTCGACGATGGGAAAAAGTTGCGAATAAAGGAAATCAACAAGAGTAAGATAACCTTTTGTGACTGTGTGATCACATTTTTTTAATCGTATGTGGAAAAGTTTCGAAATGTGTGACCAAATTTGCACAATGACGTATAGTACTTGCTAAATATTGATTTTTCTACATTGTATACATTTTTCAAGGTCAAACAATTCCTTTTTGACAGAAAAATGCACCAAAATGACTGGTACTTACTCACGTAGGTTGATCAATAAAAATTTTTTAATTGTTTTTTCTGTAGTTCATCACCGTATTTATTAATGGTATTTATCAGTTTACTGCGTAATTATTTAATTGTGTGTATAACATTACAATTGCTGTGTATATTGAATTGAAATTAATGTATTTGTGAAAAAGTTACTTGTCTTTATGATCAGTTAATTGCAAAATTAAATATGTGCTATTTTCTAATTTTAAATTATTAGTTTGTTATTAAAAGTGCGGTTTTTTGAGCGTTAAATGTGCTTTTACTGACATATTTAAAACCTTAATAATAATAATAATAATAATAATAATAATAATAATAATAATAATAATAATAATAATAATAATAATAATAATAATAATAATAATAATAATAATAATAATAATAATAATAATAATAATAATAATAATAATAATAATAATAATAATAATAATAATAATAATAATAATAATAATAATGATAATAATAATAATAAATAATCGCATTTTTATCATAATTTTGACGAATGTATTTAGCTTGATATTAAGACACCTAATGATGCACCTATTTATATGTGATGACTACTGCTGTCCAGCCGGGTCATTTAAACCAGACAACTTGGTTTTTGACAAATCAAGTTGACATAAACACAGACAGTCGCGGCAAACTGGTTAACTTACGATTCAGAGTTCTAAATCTAAATTAATGGACTACAAGCAACACATCGCATAATTGGCATAACTCAACTCTATTGGGTCATACCAAGTGATGCTAATAGTTTGATGTATTCATTACTGAACCAGACAGTTGTGTATTCACTTTTCCAGACGGATTGTTACTATATACAATCTACTTTGTGGCATTTTACATAATAAATTTAGTATATATCAAGTTGGTCATAGAGACGTATCGTTATTGTGACTATTATGGTAACAAAACACAAAAAATGGAACTGTGAAATAAGCGAAGAAAATTACAATTTTGCTAATGATATTGAACGTTGTTCAATTTTGAAAAAAAATTTTTATTAAACTCATTGTTTGAAACCGTAATATTGAATGTTCACAAAATATGTTAATACCAAATTTATTCATTGAAAAATGTTTAGGTGCTGTACAAACGTTTTACTCAATTTTAGAATTTTGTTTGCTACAATTATGTACCGTATGTAGGCGGAGTTGTATCAAAATATTCCTTAAACATCATTTAAGTAGTATTAGTAAAATAATAGTAAATAAAAACCAGTATATTTTATCAACATCATTGTGCAATTCTAATTTAGACATTTTCTGAAAAATTTAAATTTTTACCGAATTATTTGCTTTAAAATGAATTATATTATAAAATATGTATACATGTATAAAAATAGATAATAAAACTATACATTTTTTATATTTTATGTTATATTTATCGCTGTCGATAATCTCCCATAAACGTTTAAGTCAAGGGTTCCTCTGTTTTTAACCCTAATGTTGTAAACTTCAATTTCGTATTACATATTTTTTTAACAAACATTTTTATTTCTCAACTCATTTACATTATATTTTTATTTATATTTTTTTTAAAATTACAATTATATTAAGGTTTGTGTTGTTTAGAGACAATTGTATAAATGTGAAGTTTATCCTAGTCAAGGATATTACACCTTAAATAACTAAAAATACATCAACTTAAATATTATAGTAAAAGTTGTGTTATCCTTTTAGAAATATAAAATACAGGACTGTTTAAGTTAACTGTCACATTAAGTTCAGGTAGAGAATGAACAATTACTGGTTCAAAAAATAGAATTCTACGTGCCACAAGTATATTGATAAAATTACGTAAAGCTGTAAATCATTGTTCAAAGCCCAATAATTTGCGTTTAATTTTAAATTTAGATGTCGAAAATGTACCATTTTTTTAAAAATAACTATTTTCAAAGCATAAAGACTTTACCTTGTGAAAGTAATAATTTCGAATTTGGCCATTCATTATTTGTAATTTCAGTTTGTTCCAATTTGGAATAAACAGAACAATTTGGACGTGTTGTTAAATCGATGGGAAGGTTGGATTTGGACGACTCTGCAATCCACGTCAAATCTGTGTAAAGTTTAACATTTTTACGGTTTCAGTTATTATAAAAGAAACATAACAGTCAACAAATATTAATATTAACATTAATATTATTACTATCATTATTATTACTATTATTATTACTATTATGAATATTACCATTGTTACTATTATTATTATTATTATTATTATTATTATTATCATTATTATTATTATTATTATTATTATTATTATTATTATTATTATTATTATTATTATTATTATTATTATTATTATTATTATTATTATTATTATTATTACCATTATTATTATTATTATTATTATCATTACCATTATTATTATTATTATTATTATTATTATTATTATTATAATTATTATTATTATTATTATTATTATTATTATTATTATTATTATTTATTACCATTGTTGTTATCATTATTTTTATTATTATTACCATTATTATTGTAATTGTTAGTATTATTATTATTATTATTATTATTATTATTATTATTATTATTATTATTATTATGTTATCATATTGTTATTAATATATTATTATACTGTTATTATTTTACTATTATTATATTATTATTATATTATTAGTATATTATTAATCATTATTTTTATTATTATTACCATTATTATTGTAATTGTTAGTATTATTATTATTATTTTTATTATTATTATTATTATATTATTATTACATAATTATCATTTTATTGCAATTATATTATTATAATATTATTGTTATATTATTATAATTATATGAATACTAATAATAATAATAATAATAATTTTCGATCCTATCATAAAACATTTGCCGCTGTCAACATTCAACTACTTAAAAATAGTTCGATAAACAACAACACAATGTGCCCAACATGTGCCGGGGTGGTCTAGCGGTACAGCGCTCGAATTCGGACCTCGGTGGATATGGGGGTTCGAATCCCATCGCCGGCACTAAAATGCGGGCCCATGTTTGGCTTCGCTAATTATCCACTGCTGAAAGATGTTTCTCGTGCAAACATTCAAAGTAGCAAACATTTAAAAAAATGAATAATTATCAAACTGAATAATGACAACGATCGGGTTTTGCAAAAACGCACTGTGACAACCATCTTTCAATCCAATTTTACCGGAATCCAATTCGGCTTTCGGTGAAGAAAAAGCCACAAACGCCGAAGGTTGTTTCGGCGACCAAGCATTGATCAAACTTGAATGAGATTGATAATTAGATGTTGTTATAGCAACCGAATTCATTGGATAACATTCATTTGTTAACTGTGGCAAATTTGAATAGTTCATCTGACAAAACAAAAATCGATCGAACCATGTAATTGATGGAGGAAAAATAACTATTTTTAATTGAGTCACGCGTAACGTGTGTTCGTTAATTACCGAACGAAAATCGACAAAAATACTCCAGTTGGCATGGCAAATTTAAGTAACCTCGTGTGAAAATTGTGCCTGGTGTCAATTTATTGCAACAATTTTAGCGATCTTATCTGTTAAACACAAATGACTTCCCCATCACAAAAAGCAACACCCGTATCCTATGCAAAAAACAGTCATTTATGTATTTAAATGAATGTTTTCAAAAAATATTAAAAAGACCGTGTACGAGTAAAAAAGCTGAATTGGAAGAAAATTCAATTTTAAATTTCACTAGGTTTAAACAAAAATAAAAAGCAATTGCTAATACAAAAATGGGATAGTTGACAATAAACACATGCCCTCAGCGGCACAGCGCTCGACTCGTACCTGGGCAAGCATGAGTTCGATTCTCCACTACTGGCACCAAATGCGGGTCTACATTCGGATTCGCCATAATGTCCCCACTGCTGAAAAGTGTACGTTTCTCGTATAACACTCAAAGTAGTAAAAATAAATATATACTTTTGACAACACACTGTAGAAAAAAGGCATAAAAACGACAATTGAAACAAGTGAACGTGAAATTGTTACGTAAGTAGAAACAAATTGGTCCATGGGTATGTTACGCAATCAGCAGCCAATAAGGTCAAATTTTAATCAAACCATTTTATATATACGGGCTAAGATAATTATGCAATTAAAATACTCATTCTATAAAAAAATTGTGAACTGGGTTAGAAAGTTTAACCTTGTCCGTATGAACAAAAGTAAATTTACTGAAAGATTGAGGCTAGAGACAGGGTAAATAGGATGTGCAAGTGACTATTTCCAATTGTAATTTTAAAAATCAGTTAAATGATGTTTTGGCGTGCTTAATAAAATGGTATTAAATGTATCAATTTTAATCCCGTCCAGAGAAGAGCAGAAATATCAACAATTCAACCAATTTCAAGCTTGGATAAAGGAAGAGGGTTAGCAACGCCATCTCTATGAACAATTTTTACTGCTCCTGAAAAGTCATACTGGTAAATAATTGCAATGATTTAGAAAAGCAATGCCAGTCTTTCATAAATTCAAATTAATATGGTCATGTTCTTTCATTCGCCTAAACAATAAACTCACCAGAAAAACTGACATTATTACAATTAGACGCAGAAACTTACTTGGTCAAATTGGACGTTTGTCGCCCGATTAAACCAGCAAAAATGATTTTGGAATAGACAATTGGTAAGAGCAAAAAAAAAGTTGGTAAATTACCGAAAACTTGACTAAAAACCATTCGGAAACATCTAATTAAAATGAATGTCTCATAGGATCAAACAAAAATGTTGGCAAAATGTTCAAGCTTATGAAATAATTTTGTTGCCCCATGTTTTTTTAATTATAGAACTTTGTTGTTGTTGTTTTTACTATTACTTTGATCTTGTTTCCCCGTGTTTATTTTAAAGCAAAAGGGTTTTGTACAGTAGATAAACGGACTGTCGTCAAAATCAATGCAATACAATTAATTCACTTTTCTGACTATTTAATTATATTTAAGTTATTTAGACATTATCTTGAAAGTATTAGTAAAATAACTCCGTCTAGTTTGGATTAGAAATGATTCAATCTAGCCAGTCCCAATCCTAGATAAAGGAGGAGGGTTTGAGTGCAAAATTAGCAACCTGACCTCTGTAAAAAAATTATGCTGTTGCGAAAACAATCAAGAAGACGCCATTCCGGCAAACAACACCGCAAAGAAGTGATTGCACGTATTTGGATGACAAAGTTACATAGATGACAGGGTTGAGTAAAAGCCGAAAAAAAGCTCAATCTTTGATTTACAGAATCTTTAATGCCAACAAGACTTTATTGTTGTTTTGCTGTAATGGATGTCTTATTGCCTCATGCTTCTTTTTAAAACAAAAGGGTATTGTATAATAATATATAATATATTAGTAAAATATTTTATCGAAACTAACATTTTATGCCAATTTTATTATAAAATTATAACTTAGGTTAAATTAAGAATACTGACA
>JAKXYG010000021.1:1065000-1267500 GCA_025895645.1 Cardicola forsteri | reverse complement strand
TAAGGACTCTTGTTTAGCTTCGCTGAAATATTCAGTCGCTAAAGATATTTCTAGTAAAGTATTCAAGAAATAACATTAACATTGATCAGATTCACTGTAAATAATAAATTTATAGGATCTGTTTTAACCACTTATGAATCAATGGCCTGACCCCAAGTAAGGCGTGGATTCCAGTTCGCGTATGAAACTTGAAAGGGGCATGCACTGCTGATGATTTCAAACACAAGGATGCAACAGTTGAACAGTGCTTCTGGCTGGTTCAAAATCAAATAAATTTATCATTTAGTTAATTTGACAATTTTAACATATCACTGTTGAAAACCTTATAATAAATCCACAATTTGTCACACGCCTAATGTTTTCTAAAAGCAAACAGATTTTTTTGTTTAATAGAACGATTGCAGTACATTCATATTTAGTTTGCAAAAAATTAAACGTAACTACACTTTTAAGCCTACAAACATTATAGTTTTTCCAAGTATAAAATATATAATATGTATGTCATCATAACTACACCTGAAAATGAATTCATATATGTATTGATTATTTCTATATGTGTACAGCATATTAAACAATTGAGTTGGATAACTTTACTAATATAACAAACGTAGAAGTACAACGAAGTTGGTTGTCTAATAAACGACATCCTTGTGACGACGCCACTGTTTACCAAGATTGACAAGGTTGCCCGATTGTTTGTCAAGATTATTTTTCTTATCCCAACGGCTATAAAGGATATACCCTTAAGATGTATACTTATGTTCATCTATCAAAGCAAAAATCCAGTTATACTGCTGTGCACATAGTATTTGCTGCGTCAGATGTACCAAGTACAGAATGCACTAGCTGGAATATTATCATCAGTAGCAATTGAGACTTTTAAGCATTACTCACATCCTCAAAATCCCTACCATTCTATTCACATCAACTTGAATTGCAAAAAAATAATCAATTCGAAAACTTAATTTGCTTTGAACGCATGTTAAATAAGTGGGAGAGAAAAAAACGAATAATGAACGTGACATAATAGTTAGCCATGTGTCGCATTTGCAGAAAAAAAACCCCACATTCCCAGCACAGCACAATAAACGATTGAACAAATTTCGTTCGCGTTTTTTTTGCCAAAATAAAAATGTACCTTTCTCACGACGGTGTGTGAGAACACGAATAAGTGCAACACGATGGTTCATTGTACCAAACACACAAACAAGTAGTTGGAAAGAAAAAGAGTTTGGAAGTTTTCAAGCACGACGGAATGACTAAAGGTCATGCATTCAAACAGGGGACATTACATGAAAATGCACATCATAATTCCCACACGATTTTTGTTAAGACTAATTTCAATCGAGAACATTTTGAATTTTTTTCATTTTGCGAATAAACAGTGATTGGAACCTTATTTTGTGACGGGGGCCTAGATCCTAAAGCAATATAAGTGTGTGAAAATGGGTAGATTGACAGTTTAATTGTAAGCAGTTAAGATCTTTGAAAATATCGGTTTTTTTTCAAAAGCTTGTTGGTCTGAAAATCACAGGGGAACAAGATATTCACTCATAAAATGTTCAGCTTTGAAGACAAGGGCATATCGGTGATTTGAATTCTATTCGGACTTGGTCCAACCACATCATTAGAATCGTGCTATTTTCATTTCTTTCCTGTAGTTTGTCGTTTCTTCAACAAGGTGGCCTAGCGGTACAGCGCTCGATTTAGACCTCGGTGAACATGGGTTCGAATCCCACCACCGGCACTACAATGCGGGCCAAAACTCGGCTTGGTTAAAATGTCTCTCGTAAAAATAAAGAATTTTTCTACAAAGACTTTGAGTGGTGTTTCCGACACCATTGCCATCTACAATACTACGTCAATTTCATAATGTTTTGTTTCTATCGAAGTGAAGTACTAGATTTGAAATTGAAAGGACGTGAGTTTGAGGCCAACCGCCGCTATTCACTGCCTCATCCATTTGCTACAAATCGTTTCCCGTAAAAAATAGTGACAAAAGAAAATAATTTTAAGCACTGCATTTCCTTTATAATTTTAAATAAAAATACAGTGAGATAAATTTATTTTATATATTTTTTTCAGTATATGTATAATGGGTGACCCAAAAGTTACCATTTATTTCGAAAACTAATGGGAATTATGAGAAATGGTTTACATATTCACTAATCAAGTCTGTAATACCGCTGTTGACATACTTGTAGGTATTTTTCGCTTGGCACTGGCACTCTGATTTACGTGCAATTTGTGTCTTATTTTCCGGAGCCATTTGGGGGAAAACAAATACAAAAGAACGAATAGTCGTAGCAATACCCTTGAATTATTTTGCTTGAGGTTTTATTAAGTGTAAGGTGTACACCGAAAGGACAATTAATGATGTTGCCAAACTTAGAAATCTGATTACTGATGCAGTTCGACACCACAAATTCTTAAAAAGAATGTTTCGCGAATCATCCTGTCACTTCGAGCCTTGTAGAAACATTGATAGTCGCTACGTGGAGAAATAATTATTTAAATAAAGCTTTATCTCGAATTATAACCTGTTTTTCAAAATTCCAATTCGTTATTGAAATACATATGCAAAATGAAGTAATTAAAGCTATGATATTAACATTTATTACTTCATAAATAAACATGTACACAGCACAATTAATTAATTAATAAACAACGTCACTACAAAAAGAATTTTTATATTCAATCAGTAGAGAGAACAATCAAATATCGTTATACAATAGTTGTGTGTGGATGCTAATGATCCTGAGGATTTGAGTAATGCTTACAAAGTTTTAATTTCCAATAATGGTGATATTCCTGCCTGTTCATCCACGTGGTGCATTATAGGCACATAGACTAGCACAACAGAAACCGCGTGCACAGTGGTATAACTAGGCTTCCGCTTCGGTGGATGGAAGTATGTACCCTGGGTAGTTAGAATGTATCTTAAGGTATATATATATATCATGTGTAGACCTTGGCTAAATGTAACCCTGACAAAAAAATCAGGCAGCCTCATCAATCTTTTCGAACAGTGGCGCCGTTACAAGGATGCCGTCTATCAGCTAAGAAACTCCGTTGTTGTTCTAAGTTTGTAATGTTTATAAAACCACTGTACAAATATCGAAATACTGAAAAGGTGACTATGTTATCAACCGCAACGAATGAATGCTACTCAATCGAAAGAATAGACACACTGAAACGACAAGTGAATACGTAATTTTTTACATAACTAGAATCAAGCCGGTCCATGATGTTACGCAATCAACAGCCAATAAGATCAATTGTTAATCAAGTAATTTTTTCGCATCAATATGATGACTGATCGGCTTAAGTAGGTAATTGTGTAATTAAAATACTCATTCTGAAATCGATTTCACAAACGTAGCAAGTATGACGTCGTGCACATGCATCTATTATTCAATAAAGATTTAATCTGGCGACAGTGTAGTCGGCGTCTGTATGCGATTATTTTAATTTTCAAGTTCTTTGTGTCATGATCTTTCAAATGATCTAAATAAACATTATTTGGATTAGATAATGTGTTCAGTACAATGCTGTAAAGTTTATCATTTTCGCATTTATTTATTATTATTATATTTTGTCAAAACTATTTCACAGGGAGCCTTTACTCGCATCGTGAAAATTTGAATGTTCTCGATGTAAGTTATACAAAATAAGCGTTATTTTTTAATCCACTGTACAAAATGATCATAAAGTTTATTCACAATTGAATACATTTGTTACAGATATCGACTCCTTATTTTGTAGATACTAGACCTTTTTACCCAATCTAATACACTTTTATGTAGACACCATTAGTTATACGAAGCACGGCAATCGACTTCTTGCTGTTCTCTGTAACATAGGCCCATCAATAGTGGCAAGGTCATCAGTGATTCTTCGTTTTATGCTGGATGGACTAGCGGTGTTCGACTTGGATTCGAATCCCACTACCGATCGGCTTCGCTAGAAGGTCAACTACTGAAAACGCTGAAGGTAGTAAAAATAAATAACCTCATAGAAAAAAAGTCGTGTAAAGTTGTACCTGGGAAACGAGGCAGTTGATTAAAGACCGTCGAGTCGTGATGACACATATTCAGTCAAATCTGTTCGATCTAATATCACCACCATTGGGAATAAACATCCTTCACCGGTTGGTGTCGCCCAGGATAGTCCAAATTACCAAAAGTTTGCAAAAATACTAACTGTTGCGATGTGCAGCCAACATTAAGCGGACATTTTGGTTTTAATGGGCAGATCCGAGATTCAATGACCGGTGCATTATCGCGAGTAATATTCACAGAGCAGGCAGTAGTGTCGCGAGCCTTGTTTGAGCTCTAATAATGGTGTTTTTTTGAATTTGGTCACAATTATCTGCCCTGTTGACCACGGCGTTTAATTGATTTTTGTAAGTTTCGACCGTGAGTAGATAGACCAGTTAGCCACGGTCAGCTATCCTGGTAAGAAGACGAGCAATTTTTAAACCACCTTTTCCAGGCCCCTCTCCGGGTGGAGCAAGCAATGCTGTCCATAAATAGGTCTGCTTGGTGATAATACTCAGGGTGACATCGATAACCATTGTCGCCTTCTTGTCAACGTGTTAACGACGCCTCAATATCCGTTTGGTCGACTGCTTTTTTGGTACAGCCTTATTCACAGCTAACCTTGGTTGTACATACTCTTAGTGTTGTATTATACAACTCACATAATTCAACAATGGAGCAACTGCTTGTGTGCAATTTGACTTGAAATACCAACTCTATTTCATCATGTCTAATCATAAGTATGTATTTAAAAAGTGATTCTTATCTCGTGTTTAAACAATAGTTTATTTACACAATTATGTGCAAGTGTATCTCTATGGTACAGTAGTCTATTTAGACTAAACTTAAGACCTTAACCTACACTACCGTGTGTTTATTCAACTTGTTTACGTGATTGGACAAGTTTAAATCAATACGCAAAACATAGCGAATGAGGAGCATAAGATTGTAAAATTGAATATGACAACAATACAGGCATTTTATCTCTATTTATCAATAAATAAACAACCTTCAATGTATTGATCAACCTACCAGACCCTTTTATTTGTCAATTTCTACCATTATGTAATCGCAAAAGTGAAAATTTGAAGACTAGCGCGACGTTCTTCCCAAGCAACAACCCAGCCCACCGACTCAAAAAAAAACCCCAATCTATTTGTGTATTGGTTAAACATTCAACGTCATTTCATTTCAAAATAAAATTGTACAAAATACGTTGGCAGTGTAATTGCTGAAAACCATCGTCAGAAGTGAATCGATTTGGGCTGATGCAGTCCAGGCGCCGTCATGCGATCGAGCAAGGAGCACACCGTCGATTCGTTGTCGGTCGTGCGATCAATCAGACTTTGGGCCAATTTCGACGACAGCAAGTCAGTCGACTCGGCCGAACCGAAACGATTCGAATCGGCTGGCGAAAGCAAGTTGGATAGCATCGTGGCTGGATGGTATTCGCCGCCGTGCGATAGAAGCTCGTCCACAAACAACTGTAGTGCAAAAATAAGTGGAAAATTATGACAAAAAATGTGTATGCATTGACCAGTGTATACTACTCGATCAAACAAAACATCGAGTGAATTTGAATGATTGCTTTAAAGTGTTGATAACTACTCAAACTGTTAATATGTTAAAAACACTTAAATCTGTTTACATCCGCACATTTGTGTGCACAAAAACAATTTGTAACCTCATTAAATTTAGCGTGGACTTGACATATGCATGTTGCATATGTGTATGTATGTATAGTTATAAATGTTCAGTTAATTACATCATATAATTTTATGTATATATATACTGATTCTTTACATGTTTGTGACTGAAGAGAATATACGAAATGAATTCATCTCACAGTTTATGTCTTCTATTATTTTTGTTTGCAATATTTCTGTATTCGTAAAATATATGAGATAATCGGTAAAGGAAAAGTTATATGTATGACGAACGTAGCTGAATAGCAAAGTTCTATGGCTAATATACTGTTTGCGAACATTGAAGAGACTGCCTAATTTTGTGAAACTTAAAATGTAACTACAATTCAACTTCAATCAATTGACTGATTTAAAGCCGCACAATACCGATATAGACACCTTCATTCATCATTTCTACATTTATACGACATATCAAACGGTCGATCTCGATCGCAAACATAAAGGAATAACAAAGTTTCTTGACGGCAACACTGGTAGCAAAGACTGACGAGACCGCCTGATTTTGTCAGGATTATCTCCGTTAGTCCAAGGACTACATATAGTATACCCTGGATATACGCTTGCACTCACCCGCCGAAGTGGAAGCCTAGTTATACCTCTGTGCGCTCGGTCCCTGCTGTTATTAGTTTAGATGCCTGTTGGCACTTAATCCAGGAAGCACTATGTGGAGGAGGAACAGTCAGGAATATCACCATCATTGGAAATTGACACTTTACAAGTATTACTCAAATCTTCAGAGTCATTAGCATCCAGACATCTATTCCGTCCAATTCAATCAACACGTTGATTCTTGAATCAATCGACAAGGTTAGACTCAACTCAAACCTCAATAGCGACAGTAGAAAGCGCATTTGTCGGGCACAAACGTTTCAACAAAAAAGAGCAATAACAAGTATTTACTCGTCCTTGACTGAAAGACCACGGATCGCGGGCAAAACAATGCGTCCAAACTAGATCGGCTCCAGCTCGGGCCATGATGTAGGCATAGTACTTTCCCCCATAATTGACCAAGTGGGCAAAGCGATGAGGCCAGGCGTTGACATGATCGACGGAGCAGTTGTACCAGTCGGACATGCCACACGTGTGCTGAATGTGGGCCAACAAGCGGGCCGAGGCTGGCCAAACGCCGGTCGGATCCAAAGACCACAACGTCTGCTCAACCGAATTGGAATGCAGCGTATGGTCAAACAAGGCGTAGCTTATCTATAATCCGGTTTAAAGTAAATGGAAGAGTTAGTTCGTTATGGTTGGTAACAAAATCACTTTTTTCATTATATTTACATTGATACAGCCATATCAAAAGACTGATTTCGATAGCTTGATAAACGTAACGCGCGTAAAAGAATAACGAAGTATCTTTGTAAATAGACGCAAAGATTAATGAGGCCACCCAGTGTCTACACATGGTATACATATATCTTAAGATAGCTTTTAAGTACACTGAGTGTATGTTCGCAATCACCCGCCGTAGCGGAAGCCCAGCTATTCCGCTGTGCATTCATTCCCCGCTATTATTAGTCCAGATGCCTATAAGTACCTAGTCCAGGATGCACCATGTGGAGGAGGAACAGATAGGAATCTTACTATAATTGAAAATTGAAACTTTACAAGTATCACTCAAATCCTCAGGATCATTAGCATCCAATATTGGAACGACTAGTCCTACAAGAAATTCCTGCATTACGATCAAAGCGGTATTATATCTGAATAAATAATATTTTAAAATCAACGCGTAATTTATTTAATTTGTGCTAAATTTCATTTTTTATAATACTACTTAATAGTTAAAAATTATAATTATTAAATATCTCATAATATCAATGAGGAAAAGAACAGAAATGTAAGAAATTCCTGTGTTAAATAACTGATTAATTATTTTTAAAATTATAAGTATCTAAAAAACTAAAGCTTTCTGTAACAAACGATAACGCCTCAAATGCCCACCATGTTTAATTGGATAGCATAACACGTACTTGCTGACTCATTTGCAAACTTTCGCCCAAATTGCGAACAATGCGCAACCGTTCGACTGTTTCGAGCTGTTTGGCATCCAACGCCTTGCCCGTAAGCCAATGTCGAGCATATTCTTTTGCAACGCGCGAATCCAGCGCAAAACGTTCGAACAATGTTGAAGGCAATTCGGCCAAGTCTGTGCTGCATCTGCAATGCGTCAAAATGGGGGACGGGAGAAAGTGAATAAACCTATGGATGACGTTAATGCGTCACACGAAATGGAATAGTGCCAATGTAATGGCTAACTGCCGCGGTTCTATCGACCCATTAATAGCAACACAGGAAACACAAAAATGACTATTTAAAAAAAAGAAATATCCCGTGTTTGTACGTTGCAATAGGTAGGAATTCTTATTTTAGAGCCGAGTATACAATTTACGTTTGCTCATTTACTCGGTTAGTGAAGTAGTTGCTTCTTTATCAGTTCCATAGTTGTACAACACATTCAATAATTGATTTCGATGGTTTGATAACATAACACATGTAGAAAAATAATGAAGCTTCTTGGCTGGTAGACGGCATCCTTGTGATGGCGCCACTGTTAGCAAAAATCAATAAGACCACTGGTTTTTTGTCAGGGTTATCTCTCTTCAGCCCAACGGCTACATATGGTATAAGTTAAAATACCTTTTAAGTATCCCGGATGTATGCTTGCACCCACCCACCAAATCGGAAAACCAATTATACCGCTCTGCACTCGGTACCTGCTGTGTTAGCCTAAGTGCTAGAGATGCGCCACGTGGAAGAACAGTCAGGTATACCATCATTATTGAAAATTGAAACTTTATAAGCATTACTAAAATCATCAGAATCATTTACACGCTATGTTTGTTCAATAATATTTTAGCATTTAAAAGATCATCGTTACTATTATTATTATTGTTATTAACAACAATGAGGACTTTAAAAACGCTCTTATATTTATATAGTCTTCGGTTGATGATAATGATGATATCGCCAAGTTCGTACCTTCACGTAGTGAATTTGTTTTGCACAACAGTATATTTGTATTTCCACCCTAGCAGATGGGTGCAAACATATGCTCAAAGTATATATTGGAATCGAACCGTTCGACTACAGAAAATTTGGCTAAGAACCATTGGGGGAAAATCTAATTGGCATAAATGTTTCATGGAATCAAACAGTTACAGATCAAATAGATATTCATGTGTTAACACGAAGGCGACAACGGTAATCGGCGTCACCCTAAGTAATATCACCAAGAGGGCTGCGCATAGAGGGAGCTAGAAAAGATAACTGACCGCAATAGTGCACCGGGTATTCAATCTAAGATGTGGCCCTACAATGAATTACCTCGTTCCAGTGACATGCTGGTATTTGGTTCGTGCAACCATCGAATGCAACGCATGGCCCCATTCGTGGAAAAACGTTTCGACTTGGCTCAAAGTCAACAAAGGCGGTGCACCGCTAGGACTCGTCGACGGATCCAGCGTCAGTTGGAGCGTAATAATGGGAGATTGGTAGTAGGCGTAAGCGCCCGCCTGGTCGACCACACAACGACCACCGCGGATGGTAAAGTGACAGTCCTGAAAAAAATAAACATTACAATTGGATTAGTGGGAATTAGTGCGGACCACAGCAAAGTTAATAGTTTGTCTAGTAGGGTATTTTGATTTGACTGGAGTTATTCATTTTATTTTAGTTGGTGACGTGGTCACATTTTCATTGGTTTACATATATTTGTACGGCATATGAAACGATCGACTTCGATGACTTGATAAGCGGAACACAAACGTAGAAGAATAACAAAGTTTCTTGGCTGGTAGACGAGAGTTATGAAAAACCAATTGTACCACTAGCTCATTTTTAACTTCGTGGTCCAACGCTGGATTCGAACTTGAGTGAGTATGGTTTCAAGTACCACTGTTGATACTACAATGTCCACTTGCTGAAAAATGTACCGCTAGACGATAATAGTAATAATTATTAATAATGCTTGGATCTTCCACGGAAAGCATTTTTCAGCAAGTGGATATTTTAGCAAAGCCAAACGAATGTCCACATGTTAGTACCAACAGTGGTACTTGAATCCATGCCTACACAAGTTCGAGTCCACCACTACATCACCACAACAAGTTGTCTATCAAACTGAAACCTCTTCAATCGAACAACCAACAATCAATATACTAAAATAACTTTTGGTACAGTCACAGCCTAGTCCATTTGCAGAAACCCATAAAAAATCACTTTTTTGTCAAGGATTGCAATACAATTGGAATGTTCGTACCTAATCAGTATACAGCTTCAGGGTTGTTAAACAACAGTAAAATTCAATTTTCTTGGCTGGTAGATAACATCCTTATAACGTCGCCACTGTTTGCAAAGATTGACGAGGCCGCCTGATTTTTTGTCAGGGTTATTTCCCTTAGTCCAAGGGCTACATATAATACACGTACACCTTAAGATACTTTTTAAGTATCCTGGGTGTATGTTCGCATCCACCCGCTGCAGCGGAAGTCCAGTTATACCGTTGTGCACTCGGATCCTGCTGTTATTTGGCTAAACGCCTAGGGACCTAGTCCAGGATGCGCCACGTGGAGGATGAACATAGTAGAAAGGAAAACTGCAATACTAATTTACTAGTATTACCTTAAATATTTAAGTGCCTATTTTCTGTTGGTCTATTGCTAAGAGAAAATGTTTTTTCTCAAAGTAGACAGTAGGTAAAACTCAACTAGAGCTAGTATTCAATACTGGCGGTGATATTCGAAACCATAGCAGTACACCGCTCGACTCGAACCGGGGTTAGCATGAGTTCAATTCTCACCACCGGCACTAAATGCCGGCCCACGTTCGGCTTCGATATGGAATGTTTCCGTAAAACATTTAAAGTAGTAAAGATAAAGTAAATATGTATCGTCAACAACAACAACAACATATTTCTATTACTTGAGCCGGTTTGTCTGTCCGATCCATCAAATCACAATAAACCGTCCCAACCAGCTCATTCGATTGGTCCGCGTAAACGCCAACTTTGATGACGTCGGGGTGCCACAATTCGCCTATTTCAGTCGGTTCAATTTTCAATTTCAAGTCGAACAAACAGTGAGCCAATTGGGTGACGCCCTCCATGCAAGCGCCCAGCGAAAAGTAGTCCGACAGGGTCTAAATGAAACATTAAAAATCACGAAAGCGGGACTACAAACAAAATCCATTGGTTGTATGTTGGGCCTGCCAATTTGAGTGATGTCTAGAAAGTTTCCATTTTCAATAATGGTGTTATTCTTGGTGCGGTGTATCTTGCACTCAGACTACCACAAATCAAGGACCGAGTACACAGCAGCATAACTAGAGTTCCGTCTTGGTAAATGAATACAAGTATACACTCAGGGTAATTATAGTACATTTATACTAAATGTAGCCACTAAGCTAAGGTAAACAGGCAATTGTGACAATCACGCAGCCTTGTCAACTTTTGTAAACAGTGGCACTGTTACCACAAAACTGCATTACTTTTCCAATTATTTTCTTTGACTACTATATATATCGTTGGAGATGCCGCGCAAATACGAATATAAAAGAAGTGCGCCATATCATCAACTCATTCACTTAATTAATTCTAACTAAAAGATATTATTTATTTATAAAAGCTTTAATACATCAATAGAGGTACATTTAGCATATACATACATGCATAATATTCAATTAGCTCTATCAAACGAAAAACAAAACAAAATTATAAAGTAAAAATTAGATAAATTAATCGATTTGTAATTATCAAGTGACATAAGGTATGTATTTGTTTAGCCAGGATTCTTGAATTAATATAAAACGATTGACATACAATTTCGGACTAATTAGTAAACGCAAATCATCAATGTTATCAACAATAGACAGATTAGTAACAGTGACATATTTCCTAGTAAAGTTGATTTTAAAACACATTGAAATTAACTATATTTTCTTTTACGTTTAAAATGTTTTCAGATAAATTATCCAAAAAAAATTAAGCACAAAAGAAAAATAAATAAAATAATGTATATATACTTTTCAAATATATATTTAATTTTAAGATAATGGAAAATAACAAACTGAAAATAAAAACAGATGTTCCACCGAAAACAAGTTAAAATAAACACATTTCTTTAGAGTGTCAGTTTAAAACAACACAACTTACATTTGCCTGAAACGATTTTCGTTTCAAATTCAATGTGTACAACAAATCCCAAGGAAAAATTTTGTGAGTGGGTTGATCGTAAAATTGTTGAAAAATGGGCATCAATTGAGTCCTTGTAGTTTCGGCTGCAATCGGTCTCAGCGCTTGACACACGTCGGTTAGAAATCGATAAACATTTGCGGGACTTTCGGCCAAACTGTGCAGAATAGTTCGTTCTGCATAATTGTTGAAACCTGCAGCCCTGTAAAAACAATGGTCATTGGTTTAAGTGGAAATTGTCGAACACACAATTTAACGTGTTGTAATTAATAAATCGATTTCCGATTCATTTTGTCCGCCTTATTTTACAGATGTCAGTTTGCATTGACTTTTTCCCATAGGATTGTGTATTGAACAAAGATAGGAGACATAAACAGCCTGAAGTAAAAAATCACCGATACTATTGCCACCATTGATGTGCTTCGAGCAACAACTAATGGTGTATTAAATGGGAGAAGAAAAATTCACTATCTACTCCCCATTTTGTAATAATCTCGTGTAAATAAATCCATTAAATTGTAAAAAAAACTTTGTAGATAGTCTATACATACAGGACTATAATAGTAATATTATGTTTAAGTTTAAACAGATAATCACAAGAATTAAAACATTAAACTAATCAGCATAGTCTTCTACGTAGAACACTAGGACAATCTAATTCATTCATTCATTTTGGTTAGTGACGTGGTCACCTCTTCATTATTTCCCATATTTATACGACATGTAGAACGATCGATTTCGATGGCTTGACAAGCGTAGACAAACGTGGAAGAATAACAAAGTTTCTTGGCTGGTAGACGGCATTCTTGTGACGTCGCCACTGTTCGCAAAAATTGACAAGGCCGCCTGATTTTTTTGTCAGGGTTATCTCCCTTAGCCCAAGGGCTACATATGGTATACGTATACCTTTAGATACCTTTTAAGTATCCTGGCTGTATGTTCGCACCCACCCGCCGTAGCAGAAGCCCAGTTATACCGCTGTGCACTCGGACCCTGCTGTTAGTAGTCTAGATGCCTAGGGGCACCTAGTCCAGGATGCACCACGTGGAGGACTAACAATCAGGAATATCACCATCATTGGAAATTGAGACTTTATAAGCATTACTCAAATCCTCAGGATCATTAGCATCCCAGACCACCATATACATAGGGAATAATTCGTTTTACGTTTGACTTATTATAAACGGAGCAACAAGATAATAGTAACAGCAAAAACAATATCAAAGTCCCATAATTTAAAAAGAACATAGTACAACAAAATTATTCCATGTGTTATAATAGTTTACCAACATTTTTATTTGATCCTGTAGGATATTCATTTCAATTAGATTTTCCCAAATGGTTCTTAGCCAAGTTTTCTGTGGTCTGTCAACCCTTCTTTTACTATTTTCGATTGTTCATACCAAAACTGTTTTTGCAGGTCTTTTATGTGGTAAATGTGGAATTTGACCAAATAATATTTTTGTCTAATCAAAGAGTGAGCTTCCTTTCGGCTTCTACTTAACCTCGTCATCGTTTACTAAAATGGAGTGTCTGTAGCCATTTGGATTTTTTTACAGAGGTTAGGTTGCTAACTGTAAGCTTAAACTCTCCTCCTTTATCTAGACTTGGGATTGGCTAAATTGGTTCAATTCTGTTCCAACAAAAAATTAACTAATAATACAGCTGATTTTACGCACTCCAACCCTTGCAAAAATTTTCATTTAAAAAATTTAAAACGAAAACGATCGATTTAATTACCGAGCCATTGCATGTCTGGCGTTTAAAAAGTTTTCCAAACAATATTCTTGGCCAGCCATTGGAGCGTAATACGTTTGATAGCTGCCCTTTCGGATATCCAAATTGGGATGAACAATTGGACTAAACAAATTGACGGGTCCAAAATTAAAAGATTCGGGCGAATTAAACAAGACTGAGTCGGAGTTGTCAGGTGGAAAACGCACGGAAGTATGACACGTCTGAAATACCAATTGGGAATATTAATAGTTGGACAGTGTACTACAAAAAGAAACAATGGTTACCAGAATGTGCTTTTAGACAGCTTAAGTATTACACGGTACATTGATAAATTTATCAAGTCCCATTTAATTGTATTTAAAATTTGGATTTAAATCTACGCCTACGTCGTTGTGGACCAGCATTCCAACATTCATTTATTCTAACATAAAGTAGTGCAAAAACAAATAATTACAAATGCATTCGTTTTTTACAAACCAGCAAAACAAACTAACCAAAGTTAGGAAGATTGCCAAAAATAATTATTAAAATGCAATTTAAAATGGTACTTTTAAGTTTTTCTTATCTTTACTGTTTATGCCCGAATAATCTAAACGTGTAAATCTACTTTTACCAAAACTTTATATTAATTAGTGCCAACATTATCTAATTTAATGCACTTTAAAAAACACCTGCACGTGTAAAATTATTTGACTAAAAGATGGAGTATCCTTGTGATGGTGTTTTAAACAATAGGACAAACTCGTTTGATTTTCTATCACAATAATTCCGTTATTTCAGTAGTTACATATACCAAAAGTAGTAGTAGTAGCAGCAATAATGATGTATCACAAGCTAGACGTATTCATACGCATAAGTTCAAAATTGCAATACTGTTAAATTGTCTAGGTCTATAAAAAAGATGATAATCGGAATACCAAAACCATTGGCCTCAATCAGGATGTAAAGCTTTTACCATAAGCGAACTCTGCTACAAGAAGTTTTAAAAAAACCCACGTTTTAAACGTCCATAATCCACTATACTCGGTCCCAAGTCCAATTTAAAAAATAAAGACTTAAAGAAGCGTGACCTCTAAAAATAGTGCTAAAAACAACAACACGAAGACACTATTTCATAAAATTATAGCAAAAAAGTAAAAGTAGCACAACTCCGATGATACGATTCGGCGTAATCCGAATAAAAACTCAATCCTCGACATGCATGTTCTACAATGCCAAAAATGTAATGTACAATCTAATATGGAACAATTTTATTGCCTTATGCTTTTCAAAGCAAAATGATTTTAAAATAAACAATTCACCATATACCTGTACAAACTGTGAACTAAATCGCATAGCATCCGAAGCATTTTTCACAAACTGATTATGTCTACTTGGATCTTTCAATTGTACACCTGATAATTCAAAATCGGCGATAAAAAGATCCAACACGCGTTTGTCGATAGTGTCCATATTGCGATCAACTGGAAGCTGACACAAAGACCCATCGCGAGCTCGAATGGAAGCACTGTACAAGTCGGCATTTGTATTGAGTTGTTCGACAAACGGACCGATCTGATGACAAGCATCAGCTGCAGCTTTTCGAAACAATTCATCCGGATGTATCATCCTCATACAGTCAGCCATATCAGCTACGCGACACAACTCATCCGAAATATCATCCAAGACCTAGCCGTACGGAAAAATTGTAATTCGTAAATTAAAACATAATTCATCCCACAGTTTACGTGTTATAATAATTTTAAAATTAAAATATCCTATTTAGTTTCTCACCTGTACCATTTTCCGTTTCCGGTCACTAGAAATTGCTTCATTTAAAAGTTCATAACATTTTTGAATAGATTCATCAGTAAGAAATTGAAATCCCTTAGGATTTATCAATTCAGGTTTGTTAAATAATCCTATCTACGTAACTAATGAGTAGCCAAAATAATTACCTGTAGTTTTTATCAATTTCGAGTTATATTGGGGTTGTCCATAATTAAATACATCAGCTATAGGACTCAATTTGGCTCTTGAAGACAATTTTCGATATTTCGTAGAATTATTATAAAAACGAAAACAATATCTCAAACCATTCATTGAACTAAACTGTAAGTAATAAATAAAATGTTTGGAATTAGTAAAATAAAGTAGTATATAAAAATAACTATATATTGAAAGTTTTCAATAAGCATTTAGAAATGATATACCTACTAAAACGTTCCAGCTTTTAATTTATTGACTGTCTGTATGCTTATAAATTTTAAATTGCTTATTTTTTAATCATTTTTTAGAGCGAAGGTATTTTTAAAATTAGATAAAAATAGTTAATTAAGTATAACCTCATTTTCAAAAAACATAATACGTAAGTATACTTAAATAACTATTTCATCTGATTTTAAATAAATACATTCGTTTCAGATAAAATAATTAAAAAGCTAAACAATTTCCAAATTTCTAAACATACAGGCATTAAACAAAGTAAAAACATAGATTATTTCATCGTATAAACTACGCGATAACAATAGATAATTTTATAAACAATAAATAAACACTTTCAAATGTAAAAAATAGCCTACAAAATTCTATAATAGTTTATGAATATTGAAAATACCTTATCTAAAACTACAATTTGAACGCGTGCCTAAAAAACAGAATGCGATTTTTGTTTATACAATAATTAATTAAGTATATAATTAAAAATCTTTTTGATTAATATTACATTAATAAAATATTTGTTTTAAAAATGTAAATTATTTAAATATAATTATATTAAAAGTAATATAATAAAAATGGAAAAAATTAAAAAATATTTAATTGACGATTAAAAGAAGATTTTGAAATAATAAATGTTAAATAATAGATTTTTTTAATAATTAACAAACATATTTATATTTAAATCTTAACGGAAGTTAAATATTTTTAAACGAGTTCCCAGTCTTTAAATAATTAAATCCAATAGTAGTTAATCGTGTATACTTAGTCATTAGTTATTTTAGAATTGTACAAAAATTAAAAAATAAAAACTTTATTTAGTATTTAGTTTTAATGTATCTTAAATTATTGGAAACAAATAGGAAATGGAAGGTAAGGTAATGAATTGAATTGATTTTATAGCAGAAAGAATTAGGAAATTAAGATAAAACATTATATTTTAGTTTGTTTTCTGGCATTATGTTAAATATATATATAATGCAATAGGTTGAGTTAACAATTATCTAAAGTAAAAAAAAATTATAAAAAAGGTAAAAGTTTAACATTAGTGTAAAGTGTAGTGTGTGCTTTACAAAGAACCAATTAATTTTTATTTTTTCCACGAACATTCTACCAGAAAACAAACTAAAATAATTTTCTTTACGTTAACAATCGCGAGGTGAAGCGCGAATCACGCTACACGTCCATTAAAGTGTTATTCATTTTTTTCTCTTTTCTTCTTTTTTGAAGATTATTGCAGTGTTTTTACATTGTAATACGTAACTTGTTTTATTATTATTGCATATTTATAATTTTTGCTCGTTTTTTATCATTGTTAACTTCCACTATCTACCTTCATTTGTCTTAATTTTAATTTTTTTTTGTTACTAATCCTCCTTTACCTCACCATCTATTTCATATTTCCCTCTGAAATTTTGCGACAACATTTGAACCGAGAACTCCGCCTAGTTTGGATTAGAAATGATTCAATCTAGTCAGTCCCAAGCCTGGATAAAGGAGGAGGGTTTGAGCGCAAGGTTGGCAACCTGGCCTCTGTAAAAATTTATACTGCTGCGGAAACAATAAAAGATGACGTCATTCCGGCAAACAACAACGTTTCTGGTGGCAAAGTTACCAGATGACAAGGTTGAGTGAAAGCCGAAAAAAAGCGCAATCTTTGATTTGAGGAATATTTAATACCAACGAGACTTTGTTATTGTTATTTTGCTGTAATTGTTGTCTTATTGCCCCATGCTTATTCTTAAAGCAAAAGGGTTTTGTAATAAATTGTAATTTGAACCGAGAATCAAAAAAAGTTCGACTCCTAATCAAATCGTGAAACAATTTATAACCTGTAACACAAAATTAATTTAATATAATTATACAAACTACAGTAATTAAACAGAGAAGTGAATAAAATTTACACATCATGTTTAAAAAATTAATAATAATAATGATTTTTAATTTTTAATTAAGTGGTATTAGCTAGAAAATGTTAAAACTGGTTAGTTAATTCGCTTTTATTACATTTTTATACATTTCAAAAATAATAATTTTTAAAATCACTCGCGAGGTAAGGCTACACGTCAATTGGATCGTTATTCATCCTTTTCTCGATTCTTTTTTTTTGAAGATTATTGCAGTATTTTTGCATTGTAATACGTAATTTGTTTTATTATTACTTTTGTATATTTTTAATTTTTACTCGTTTTCTATAAATGTTAATTTCCACTATCTACATTGACTATATCTTAATTTCAAATATTTTTTATGTGACTAATCCCCTTTACCCCACCATTCATTTTATATTTCCCCTGAATCTTACTGATATCATCAATAAATAGAACCAAAAATCAAATAAAGTTTTACTCCTACTCAACTTGTGTATTAACCTGTAACCTATTACCTGTACCTTGGTTTTATCTTAATTTCACCTCATCATTCATTTCATATTTCCACTTGAAAACTTGAGAAAATTTGAGAACCGAGTACTAAAAAGTATTTTGGCCTACTCAAATTTCTGAAATCCTAAAAACAATAATTGTATCTTTTTGATAAAATCATTGATGATTATTGTAAAGTTTGTTTTAAATTTTTTATATGGTCATAAGTTAGTATTGAAGAAAATTATTAATTTTTTAAAAACAATTGTATTATTAAAATTTATAACAAATAAATAATATTTTTTATCGTTTTTAAAAATTAAAAATTTTATGACATAATATCTTATAAATGCAATTAAGAATTTAAAATTTACGCATGTATTATTTACAAAAAAATAATTTATTTTTTATAAATATTTTAAATAATATATATATATATATATATATAAATTTTAATAAAATATTTCAATTCGATAACAATGTTTTTATTAATCTTATTGTTAAGGTCGTTGACGAGAATATTTATGATTATGGAAGAACATACTGATACAGGTTAGATATTGTATTAGCTTAACTAAGTAATTCAGATATTGAATCATTAAAACATTATGCAAATGAAGTGAAGAAACGTTTTGATCACGAGAAAGAAAAAGATGCTGAAGACCGTTTTTTGCGTTCATCGCTTCGTGCCTCAAGTAAATTAAGAGCTATTGAAAAATACAGAAAAACTGTTCAACGAGATACGGATAAAAAACGTGTGGAAGTGAATTTAGCATTTGAAGGAGACAAAAGTGATGGGGGTAAAAATAATGGTTAGTTTTTATTTAATAATATTTTTAATTATCGAAAACTATAATTTTACAAATATATTAATTTTGTTTGAAAAATGTTTGCAATTACGGTTTTATTAGATATTTTAAGTGTTTTTTAATGTTGGTAAATGCATAAATATTTGTAATTAATGTTAAAATTAATTTTAAATAGTGTTAATTCACAATGATTATTGCGTTTAATACATTCAGTTGTTACTTGAGTTAGTTAACGTAATTTAGTTTTTGAATAATTTGTTGATATTAATTATGTTATATAGTTTTTATTTTTTAAATTATTTAAATACTTAATTTCTAATTTTTACGTTATATATATATATAACTTTGAATGTTTTATGGGAATCATTTTTCATTAGTGGATGTCTTAGCGAAGCCGATCGTGGGTCCGCATATAGTGCCGGTAGTGTGATCTGAACCCATATCTATTAGGTCCAAGTCGGGCGCTGTACTCCTAGGTCACCCTGGCATACATATATTAGTGTTTTATCGCAATTATGAATATATTTTAATGTAAAAAGTGAATTCAGTTTTTAAGAATAAACGTTTTTCTTTTTTTAATATTTGCATGTTAAATCGTAATATTTGTTGAAAGATTATTGTATATTTGCATTTATTAGAGCTCACTGAGCTTATAAATTACATCAGAACGAAAATGCCAGTTATTAATGATGGAAACGAAACTTTGTCTATTGAAGATCAAATATCAAATGACGGTATACTTGAAAATAATGAATTAAAACAATGGCAATGGTTATTAAACATATTGGGTGATCCAAATTTATCTGCGACATTTCACATGCACAATAGGGTTGCAGAAGCTTATGAGCATTGCAAAAATATTCTTTATTCAACTCCCAGATACAGATGGCCTATCTTGCCTGGATTAGCACACGATACAATGGAATCTATTAAAGAAAACTTGAAAAGTGTTATTGATACGTTGGACGTTGATAAATTTACGTTAAACAGCATATCTTCATTAATGTCATATTTTTCTATACCAACGTTTCAGGTAATTTTTAATGGTAAATAATTTTAAAGCAAGATATATATATATATATATTGAATTGTTTACAAGATAAATAGTTTTTACGATGATTTATTAATTTTTTTTAAAAGCAATGTTTGTATATATATATATTTATTAATATTTTTTGCGTTATTAGAAGTTATTACAAAGGCATTCTGAACGAAATGTTGTTTATAAAGTAAAATTAAAATTGAATTGGCAATAGAGCTTTTATTACTTTACTTAAAAATTTTTTTATTTAAAAATGATAGGTTACACAAAATGCTTTGATACTTTACTTTTTTCATTTTAAAAATTTCAAATGTTAACTTAATTTATTCTTTCATTTTGGTTGGTGACATAGTCACATCTTTATTATTTCCCATATTTATACGACATATAAACGATCGACTTCGATGATTTGGAAGAATAGCAAAGTTTTTGGGCTGGTAGACGGCATCTTTGTGACGTCGCTACTGTCTACAAAGATTGATAAGACAGCCTGACTTTATGTCAGGGTTATCTCTCTTAACCCAACGGCTATATATGGTATACGTATACCTTAAAATACATTTTAAGCATTATAGGTGTATACCGCACCCACCAGCTGTAGCGGAAGCCCGGTTGTACCGCTCTGCACTCGGACCCTGTTGTTATTAGTCTAGATACCTGTTGGTACCTAGTCCAGGATGCACAACGTGGAGGACGAACAGTCATACATATTATCATAATTGGAAATTGAGACTTTATAAGCATTACTCAAATCCTCAGGATTATTAGCATCCCGTTAACTTAATCATTTTGAATTAAAATAGTTTAATTATTTCTTATCCTTTTTATTAAAATACAAACGTTTTTCTGTGTTCTAGATTAAATGAATAGTGTTATTAAATAGAATGCTAATTTTATCTAATTATACGTGCGTGGTTTTATTGTGGTTGTTGGTAGTGTTATTGCTTGCATTTTCTTTTTTTCGTTACTATAAATCAGTTTTCTTATAAATTTTACTTTGCTATTGTTATATAAATGTAAAGCAATTTAGGTGATTAATCTAAATGAAGGTTAAATACGTTTATTGATTTTTTATTTGTTATGCACACACAATATGCAATTGGCATTTGTTCGAGTGCAAACTCACAATTGAAATGTATTATTAGACATTGATCTATTATGTGTTTATACAAAGTGTATGAGCATTAAAATCTTGTTTAATAGTCACAATTTGACAGTAGTAGTTCATTTATGGATACTTGTTATTTTAAATTGATAAAACATTGGTAGTAAAAAATTTTTTAAACGTTTTAAGTAAAATAATTTTTTTAAATATTAGTGTTTTTTTATAAAATAAATCTGGCAAAGTAGAATATTATAAAAGAATACAGAATTATTATAAATGGTTGAAAAAATGATACAAGATTATGATAGATCATACAAAATTTGTATCGGCTGTTAAGTCGAACATTTGCAATAGCAACTTAAAGTTAATTTATAAACAAAGTACTGATATTTTATGTGAATATTTGATACCTATTTTTACAAATAAAATTGTCTTTTTATTATTTACAAGAACAGTTTATTATTAAAAGAATAAAAAAGAGAGTTTTTTGTGCATTAGACACCCAGATTAAACCGGTTGGGTGTATATTGAGACTTTATAAGCATTATTCAAATCCTCAGGATTATAGGCATCCCATTTTATGATATTAGGGTAACAAATGTTTAAAAAGGATGAAGTTGATGCTATTTTGACTGAATGCGTAAGCAAACTACGTAGAACATGGTCCATATACTTAAGATGTCTTTTTCTTATTGTGTTAACAACTTACTGAAATTGTATGTGTGGACCGTAAGCTTCAATCAATCAGCCAGTCTAACATGTTGTAATGAACTTGTAGCAGCCAATTTTGGCAAATAAATGTGTTTTGTGCAAAATTCAAATTGCATTTTATCAGAGTTGCCTATTTTTCCGATGTAAATTACCAGTATTTGTTACTCGCAATGGACGGTTTGGCCAATACGTGGCTTGTCGATGCAGACAGAGATGAGGATGCCAATCGGAATTATCGAACCGCCGACGATTTCCAACCCGAATATAAGTCCAACACGCTGGTCGAACAAAGTCCCGTAGCCGGTTGCTACGCGACGTTGGCTTACGACGAACACGGCCGTGATTCGTATCATGATAATGGCATTCGATTGAAATATGTGATTTTGCAAAAAGGAGATAGTGAATTTTTGGTACGTCAGCGACAATTGTTATTTTTGTTGGACTGGGCAGGGTGGGCTGGAATCCAACCTGTACCAATGCATCTTTCTTTTTTATATACAGTTTATTAAAATGTTTGGGATTCCGATGATCCTGAGGATTTGAGTAATGTTTATAAAGTTTCAATTTCTAATTGTGGTGATATTCCTGTCTGTTTGTGCATCCTGGACTAGGTGCCAACAGGCATCTAGACTAATAACAGCCGGGTCCGAGTACACAGCGGTATAACCGGGCTTCCGCTCCAGCGGGTGGGTGCAGTATACATCCATGATACTTGAAAGGTATTTTAAAGTATACGTATACCATCTGTAGCAGTTGGGCTAAGGGAGATAACCCTGACATAAAGTCAGGCTGTCTTATCAATCTTTGCGTACAATGGCGATGTCACAAGGATACCGTCTGCTAGCTAAGAAATTTTGTTATTTTTATCAAGTTATCGATTGTTTTATATGCCCTATGGATATGGAAAATAATGAAGTGGTGATTACTTCATCAACTAAAATGAATGAATAAATGAAATGCATTCTTAATGTTTATTCGGTGTCTATTTTTGGTCAAACATTCAGGAAATATAATAAAGACAATAGAAACAATGAATTAGTGTTAAGTTGACAGAATGACAGAGGCGCAATACGTGTACTTTAGTGTACAGGAGGTTGGATTCTGTTATGACACTATAAGTGTTTACCGATTCCCGTTTAGATCTACGCTATATATTCATTTACTTAAACTACTATATTGTACTAAGTGCAAAAAATAATTGATAACTGTGTTTGGTCAGAGTTTATTATTACAAACTAATAACAATAGAAACTTTTTCTTTCTTTACAGCTTTTCCCTCTTTTATGAGACTAATATTTGTAGGCGGGTCTGATTTTTTGTAAATCATAAATTATACATGAAACAGTAGATTGTTAAAGTTTATTTAGTACAACGGAATAGGCAAGTCACAATGGTTAATTTACAATTATTTTTGTTATATTTATTAATAATTACGTTTGAAAGACGACCTTACATACAGCTAGGCTAATAATAGGCCTATTTCAGTGATTGGTGGTTGGCAAATGAGCATTCGATTGACTACTATAAATATTAGAACACGTATACCAACTTTCAATTTTTAAAAATAATTCGAGCAATTATGACTAAATTTATTTATGAAAATAGATTTGTTTTGATGTTAGGAAAGTCAATTTTCAATGTGAATTATTATTATTTTAGGGCGCTACGGTTCGTATTGAACGCAATTCAGTTATTGTTGCGCGCATTGTGACCGGTGGTTTAGCCCACAAATCCAGTACGTTTCATTCAAAAATGTTGCTTATTTTATACAAAAAAACAGTTTGTAGCAATGATCAGTTTTATTGATAAATTGTTTTATGATGACTAATGTTGACAAAGTTTTAATTTCCATTGATTATGATAATTGTGATTCCGTACTTCCATGTTCTCGATTCAGGATAATAAGGATTAGCGACAGAGGCCATAGTGGTATAATTAGGTTTCTCCGTTTGGCGGATGGCTGCAAGTACACACCCAAGATACTCGAAAGATATATTTTTTATTTTTATGTTTGCTACTTTGAATGCTTTACGAGAAACATATTTCAGCAGTGGACATTTTAGCGAAGCCGAACGTGGGCCCGCATTTTAGTGCCGGCGATGGGATTCGAACCCATGTCCACCGAGGTCTGAATTCGAGCGTTGTACCGCTAGACCACCAAAGTATATACATACGATATGGGGGTATAGACTAAATCTACAAAAAATGTTATTTTTTTAACCAATAGAAATTATGCAGCCCTTGGGCTAAGGAATACAACTTTGACAAAAACAGACACCTTTGTAAGTTTCTGTCTACAGTAATATTGTCACAAGGATATTAAGAAACTTGGTCATTCTCCCACATTTGCTAAAGTTATTTAATTATTGAAGTCGATCATTTGATATATTTGACCAATAATGAACAGAGGAGCAAGTTGCAGTATCAATCCCAATTGAATGATGCTGATGTAGTGAGGTTAATTAGATTTCACAGAATTACCCAATCAACTGTTGTATGATACACAGTTGATTACTTTGACTTTTACAGAATTGACCGTTTTATTCTACAACCATTGTTGTAGCTAAAAAATTTATAATACACGGAATTTGCTTTTTAAACGTTTTTAAAAAAACTTTCGAGTTTGTTTCCTCTAACTTATTAAAGTTTTGTTTTATATTTTGAAAAAAAATAATATATATATTAATAATATATATATATATATATATATATATATATATATATATATATATATATATATATATATATATATATGCCGGGATGGTCTAGCGGAACAGCGCTCAACTTGGACCTCGGTGGACATAAATTTGAATCCAATCACCGGCACTATATGCGGGCCCGCGTTCGGCTTTGCTAAGATGTTCACTGCTGAAAGATGCTTCTCGTAAAACATTTAAAATAGTAAAAAATTGTAATTTTTACATGTGACAATTGATTTCTTAATCTAATCAGCTCTATTGTTTAGTTAATTTTATTGTTTAAATTCCAACCTACTTGAAAAACGAATTAGGTGCAAATTTCTTATTAGAAATTAATTATTTCTGTTGATTTGTGATTTTAACTTTTTGGTAAAAATCATTTTTAACATAATTGTAGTTTAACAGGTCGAAAGTTTGAGTTAAACAAATTTTGAATAAATTTTAGTACTTCTAGAAGTTTAGAGATTGATGATGCCGGGGTGGTCTAGCAATACGGAGCTCTACTCGAACGTGGGTGGGCACAGGCTCGATCCCCACCACCGGCACCAAATATGGGCCTACTTTCGGTTTTGCTAAAGTGTCTGTTGTTGAGAGATGTCTCTCGTAAAACATTTGAAGTAGTAAAAAAAGCACCCGATATTAATCCAGAGACTAAAATTATTGATTTATTGTTAGATTTGTTACACGAAAATGACGAACTGATTTCGGCTAACGGAATTGAATTGATGGGCAAAGATTTGAATACAGTTTGCGATATTATGGTGAGTACTATTAGTAACACATGTATTATACTTACACTGTGACCTTTTTAAACAAAAGTAGGAAATTAAAATCAATTTTATTGGGTTTCACAATACACAGTTTTAAACGAGTTTATTTTTTAAATAAGTTTGATCAGTCGTTAGTTACTTTGAACAAGCATTTTTCAATGTTTATTTACTATTTGAAAACAAACATTATATTTTATTTATTTTTAAAATTATATATGAGTCGATTTATTGAATAGTAGAAATATAATTGCAATAAATGTTGATTAATTTATTTTGTTTGTTTCGTCTATTATTATTATTATTATTATTATTATTATTTACAAAATGAATTTATTTATGATAGATATATAACCACGAAATATAGTTCATTTACATAATTTGTAATATTGGATTATTGATTTTATCAAAATAAGTTGGAACACACAACTTTATAGAAAAATATAAAGTTCAACAATTCTTTGATGTCGTTATCTTAGTTACTTACCAACAATATTATTATATCACGGCTTTATAATTAATAAATAATTGTTTTTATCCTATCGCTCAAATTCAATCATCAAGTTTCCTTCATCGTTTCAAAATTTGTTATCAATTTTTTCATTTTAGAAAAGTATGAATTGACAAAGTTGTTTAATTTGAATGTTACGTTTTACATTTCCTGATTGGGTTGTTATGACTGTGTTGGCAACTAGCTACTGTGATGATGAAAATATAATTTTTTGTATTTTACATATAAACGGAATGTTTTATGTTTTTCAATCACATATACTAAATGCATGTGACATTTTATTATTTTTTGTTATGTTTTAAATGTGTTTTTTTAATGGGTTTCTGTTTTGTTTGTTTATTTTCGCATGCATTTTTGATACTTGGTGTAATTATGTTGTTGATAATTTTGATGAGATAGAGATGAGATATTTTTGTGTTTTTGGATTTGTCAATTTTTCAAATGTACAAAAGAGTATGATTGTTTAAAAAACCTCTTAATACATAATAATTTGTAGGCTTCATTGTACGGAAAGATTGTTCTTTTGGTGGCTCCAGCGTTAGATCCAAATTCGGGCATTCCAATCAAGGGAATTGTGAGTTTTAGTGACATTGTGGCGTATGTGTGGATTTATTACAAGATTTTAAAAAATGATTTATTTTTATTGATGATTAGCCATGTTTTTGGTTTTGTTGGTTGACTATTCTTACTGGTCATGCTGTTTAGGAGTAACCAGACGAAGATCCGCATTTAGTGCTACCGGTGCGATTTAAACTCTTGTCATCAAGAGTACGAGTTTACTATTTTGGTCATTGTGAGGCTTATTGAATTTTAAGAAAAATTATGGCACTATGACATAAGCAAAGAAAGTCAGAGATCAATAACAAGTTAAAGTTGTACAATAATCGAAAAATAAAAATAAAAAACATGTAGTTATAGAAAACGTTTTATAAATACCTCAAACCATGTAGCATCGTATTAAAATTATTGCAGGTAGTCATAACAATAATATAATCTGATAGTTCTATAGAAAAAATTGGATTACTTAAAGTTAATCCATTTCTGAGGTGAAAATATCAAAAAACATCAATTGCTTCTGCTATTTCACATATTTTAGAAGTATTTTTAATATGATTTTACTAAGACGAATAGTTATCAAACGTGACAGTTTGGTAATTAAAACAGAATTATTAGTATTATTACTATACTTATAATAATAATAATAATAATAATAATAATAAAAGTGATAATAATAATAATAGTAATAATAATAATAATAATAATGATAATAACAACAATAATAATAGTGATAATAACAACAATAATAATAATAGTAATAATAACTTTTCACTATTTTGGTTACTCTTAGTATGTTTGAAAATGACATTAAAATTTTTAATGCATCTATTGTTTCAATTAAGTAAGTTTGTTCTTATCTCTCTAACAATATATGTTTTTACCAGTCCATCTTGTCAAGCACAAACGGAATTCACAACCTGGCGGGTTATATAAGGAAACAATGTTTTCCTTATTTTAACTAATATTGATACAATGCAATATTTTTGAACACTTGGTTTATTTCGGATATTATTCGATAATTTACACATATTTTTCTCTTGTGCTGAAAGTATCATAATTAAGATAACTTAGTGAATAATTGGAAATGTAAAATAACTTTAGATCCACCTTCGTGCCTTGTTTACTTACGAACCGGATGATGATCGTTTTCTGGCTTGTAAAGAATTGGGGCTGCCGTTTACCAAGGGTGATGTTGTTCACGTGACCAGAAGACAAGATCAAAACTGGTGGCAGGCTTATCGGTAAGTGTTTATTTGTGACGATGATATTGGATGAACATGTACTAAAACATTCTTTAAGCATTATCTTGGCGGTATTAGTACAATATTTAATATACCAATATTATTATTAAATTCTAATCTAGGTCAAAAACAAGAATTTTTACATTTTTAAACAATTAAAAAACAAGCAAATTAGTTGCTTGAAAATTAATTATATAAAATATGTATACGTATATAGAATGTAGATGATAAAAACTACGTTACTACCGTACCATAATAATAACAGTTATTATTATTATTATTATTACTATTATTATTATTGTTGTTATTATTATTATTATTATTATTATTATTATTATTATTATTATTATTATTATTATTATTATTATTATTATTATTATTATTATTATTATCACTTTTATTATTATTACTATTATTATTATTATTATTATTATTATTATTATTATTATTATTATTATTATTATTATTATTATTATTATTATTATTATTATTATTATTATTATTATTATTATTATTATTATTATTATTATTATTATTATTATTATTATTATTATTATTATTATTATTATTATTATTATTATTATTATTATTATTATTATTATTATTATTATTATTATTATTATTATTATTATTATTATTATTATTATTATTATTATTATTATTATTTTTATTATTATTATTATTATTATTATTATTATTATTATTATTATTATTATTATTATTATTATTATTATTATTATTATTATTATTATTATTATTATTATTATTATTATTATTATTATTATTAATTGAGTGGATGTGGTCACGTTGTAGGAGCACTACCTACTGTTAGGGTTTTCAAACATTCACAGTATTTACATTTCAGAAAAATATTTACAATGATTTAGTAGCACAGCTCTGGGTCTAAGTAAAATTTAGGCGTGGGGTGGTCCGGTGATACAGCGCTAGATTCGAACTTGGGTGGATATGGGCTCAATTGCTACCACCAGTATCAAATGCTGAACAATGTCTTTTTTTCTGTGAAGCATTCAAGCAATAACAAAAATATTCGTTTGCAAATGATGGATTGATATGCTATTAATATGCCGGGGTGGTCTAGCGGTACAGCGCTCGAAATTGGACCTCGGTGGGCATGGGTTCGAATCCCATTGCCGGTCCACTAAAATGCGGGCCCACGTTTGGCTTCGCCAAAATGTCCACTGTTGAAAGATGTTTCTCGTAAAACATTTAAAAAAATATTGTATGTCATAATTTTACTAAAGAATTACGTTACACTACCTCCGTTTTAAATTTCTGTCTGATGCATTTAGAGTAGGCAACAATTGTATAAGTCAATACAATGTGATGGAAGAGTTTCAATGTAAACGCACGCAATGTTGTACGACATTTTTCTTATTTTGTCATTACTTTTAATGGCCTATTTACCAACTTGACGGTTACTCAATGTCACCAATGTTCGTCACTGTTTTGTAACCATCTATCTCAAGACTTTGTTTAGCGTATTTCTACTTATAGGATTATTTTTTAGCATGTTTTTATATATTTATAATTGTAATCCATTAATGCAAAATGTTTATTGTGTAAATTGTAAAATTATCAAAAAACAATTATGGGGCAACAAGATTATTGTAACATCGAAACATTTGAAAAGGTCATGGAGCAATCAATTTATCCCTTATTTTTAAACATGAATCATTGTCTGATGCGATGTGACATTCATTTCCATTCGATCTTGTTTTAAACTCTTTTTTGCTGTGAAAAGCGTTCGGCAACACAATTAATCCATATGAGTGTATATTTCGAATATTGGAAATTCTATTCGGATTCCATGCCAAATCCTGTCATCGGAATCATGCCGCTTTGTATTTCTTTGTGCCCTAGTTGCATAAAGTAGTGTCCTCTTTTTCTTTAGTAATATTTTTAACAAAAGCGCTTAAACTCGACTTGTTTCTCGACTGTAGCAGGCTACGGTACACGCTTGCATCTTTCTACCGAAACAAAAGCTTTTTGCTTTAATCAGAATTAGGTGAAGATACATTGTCAAAAGTAACATAAATTTATTATGCATTTTCAAGTTTGCAAAATAATCAACATTCTATTGTACCAAAAGCACTCGCCTACAAACATATCTCAAAATGTCAAATTACTTTTAACAATCATCAAAATCCCCATTCCACATACCATCCATAAAATAAAATCCAGTCAACAAAGATCCGGCAAAAATCATTTGCATTTTTGAAGCCCGAAATGTTTCTTGCAGCTTGCTCAAAAAGATGCCATAGGAAAAGCACATGCCATCGACTAGGAACATGCAGATGACACTACCCAATACAACCATCCTGCATATCTAAAATTGGAAATTCTATTCGGATTCCATGCCAAATCTTGTCATTGGAATCAGGTTGCTTTGTACTTTTTTGTGCCCTAGTTGCATAAAATGTCATTTTTTTGATGCTATTGGTTTTATTGTTTCTTTACCAATATTCATTTACAGTTGCTAATCTTACGCTCAAACCCTCCTCCTTTCTCCAATCGAACTTGGGACCGATTATGATGGGATTCCATTAGATCTCCAATAAAAATAATTTATGATTAGACTTTATTTGAATTGTACCATTGTACTTTGTTATTTTTTCGCCATATACCAATCAACAGAAGTGACGAAACCAAGGGCATATCGGGATCCATTGGAACGTTGGCTGGCCTTATTCCCAGTCCAGTATACCAACGCAACCGTGCCATTTTGCGTTTCAAATTTTGGATTTCAGACGTGCCGCCCGATGATTTTGAACTGGAGGATTTGTCGGACACGGAAACACAACCAGGAAACACGAACAATCCTGCCGGAGTGACGAATGACGAAAAACCCCTGTTCGGCAATTTTGTGATCAAAGACGAAAGACGCATTTTGGGCATTCCCATTCCCATTTTGGGACGCCGCAAGTCAAGCAACACGACTAGTGACGATCAGGATGCCAATAGAACGACAAACCAAAGTGGGACTGCACTATCGGGTGTAGATAGTGGCAATAGCCAATCAGATTCGCTTATTTTGGAAGATCAGTCCAATTGTGTCATGAATGGCGGATTGATTAGTTCAATTTATGCCGATCGAATGTCGATTGTTACGCGAGCGGACGACCAGAATGCGGAAAATGCCATCGACGAATGGTCTGGTGCGTTCAGTGGGGGGGGGGGGTTAATTCATTTAGAAGGTGGCTGGAGACGGCTGGACTCAAAACTGGATGGGCATAGGTTCGATTGGTACTTGCAGCACCAATTGAAAGCCGGTCATACTTAACTTTGCTTAATGTTTTTCATTGCATTTGGGTTGGTGACGTGGTTATTATTTTCTATATTTATACGGCATGAAAAGCGTAACAAACGTAGAAGAATAGCGAAGTTTCCTTGTCAGAGTTATTTCCCTTAGTTCCAGGGTTACATATGGTATACATCGTTAGATGGTAGATGATAAAACCAACCAAGGAAAAAGTTGCGAAAGAAGGAGCCAATAAGAGTCAGATAACCTTTTGTGTGAGGGTGTGATTACTAGGCCGTTGGGGATGGAAAAGTTTAAAAAGTGTGACCAAATTTGCACGATGACGCAATACAAATCGTATAGTGCTATATAAATATTGATTTTTTCACCTTATATACATTTTCAAGGTAAAACAATATCCTTTTGATAGAAGAATGCACCAACATGACTCACACTCACTCACGGAGGTTAACCAATCGGATTTTTTCAAATTCTTTTTCCCTTGGTTGGTTTTATCATTTACCCTTTAGATACCTTTTAAGAATCCTGGATGTATACTTGTCAAAGTGGAAGTCTAGTTATACCGCTGTGCATTTGGTCCTTGGTGTTATTAGTCAATATGCATATGGGCGCCTGGTCGAGGATGCACCATGTGGAGGACGAACAGTCAATAATATCACCATAATTAGAAATTGAGACTTTATAAGTATTACTCAAATTCTCGGGATTATTAGCATCCCTACTAAATGTTCACTTGCTGAATAATTGGTATTATTTTAAAAAAATGTCAAGCGACAAAAATTAAAGAAAATAATAATAGTTTTTTTCTACAAGTTTTGTTCACTATACTTTTTTTTGTTATTCTTTCGACTTACTGAGTTGTTTTGTAATTGCATTGACTTTATTTAAACAAAGGCATATTGATGTATGGGGTCAGATATTTTGACGGGATTGTCTTTTCTACAAATAAAACGTCAGTGACAGTAGGTATATTAACTTGCATTATCGTTTTTGATAAAATACCAAATAATGTGCTTGGGATAGGACACCAGTTAAAATGCTTACAAATCTTACCCACCCCCAGTGGATAATTTGGTGAAAACAACTAATTGCTACTTTCTGTTTAGTTGCGCTAAACATATTTGAACCATTTCGGAGAGTGGAGTCTAGTGGTACAGTGCTGGGCTCTAACTTGGGTGGGCATGGGTTTGAGTACCACTGGCGGTAATAAAATGGGGACCCTCCTTTGTTAGAATGTCTACTTGTTGTGCAATGATTTTCATAAAGCAATCAAGTGAAATATATATATATATATATATATATATATATATATATATATATATATAGCCGCTGGACCAGTTTGGGGTCAGCACGGTTATGATTTAAAAATGCTACGCAAACGACGAAAGCATTTGGCTAACCGTAAATCAAAAAAGTTGTCTCCATGTATGGAACAACTGAAATACTGGAAGAAAAACAAATGTGTGGACGATTTACATCCGTCTCTAGTTCCTGGTACGTTTTTATCTATTTGTGTCTGTTGGATGTTTGTGTATGTACATTGCGCAGATGATTCATCGGAAGGCAATTTCCATTGGACAAGTGTGGATGACCTTGTCTAAAATGGATTCGAACCGAGACAGGCGTCGTTGTGGCTCAGCAATCCTGCCGACAATTCAACAGTGTACAGAGTCCTTTGTTTGATGTCCCAATTTGTGTCCGATACTTTTATTGTACTTTCAAAATACCATGTGTAATATTGTTACCCCACTTTACAACTAGTTCAAGAAGGCAATGAATGTGTTCGTTTTGAACTACATTGAAACACTTGTTTACATGTATCTAAACTTTATTGTGGATTGTTATATGGGTTTTGTTGAATGGATCAATAAAATGTAATTTTTTAAAAACCTGGGATGCTAATGATCTTGAGAATCCTGAGCAATGCTTATATAAAATGTTAATATCCAATAATGGCGATATTCTTGATTGTGGATAAGGTGCACCCGAAAGAAAGCATTCCGGGTACTTAAAAGGTATTTTACCATACGTTGCCGTTGGGTTAGTAGAGACAAGCCTGACAAAAAATTAAGGCGAATTTGTCAATTTTTGGCGAAGAGTGGTGCAGTCGAGAAACTTTGTTGTACTTCTGCTTTTGTTATGTTAATAAAACGACAGGAACCAATCGCTCAATTTGCCGTACGAATATGGATAATAATGAAGAAGTGACCACGTCACTAGCCAAAATGAATGGATAAATGTAAACCTCCACAGTTCTTGCATCGAAATTTGTGGGACCAGTTAGTATCTTTTGTTTGGTTTTCGACAGTCTATCTATAACATCATAGTTTTTAAATGGATACTAATGATCCGGAGCATGCAAGTCATGCTTATGCAGTCTGAATTTTCGATAGTCCTTTTTCCGTACCTTCATCCGGGACTAAGACTAACATAGATCGGAAACCGAATGCACTGTAGTATAACTTGGCTATCGCTTCTTACTGATGGCTGCAGGAATACACTCAAATTACTTAAAGATCTTCTAAAGTACAGGTATACAATTGTTTGAAATTATGTAATAATTAGAGAAATAAAAAAACTTGTGTTAAAAACAATTTTTAATCAGTCACATGAATAACTGTAGCAATATCGATTTTTTATAAAACGTTTACGCATTATTCAATAAACGTGCTCGCAATGCTTGTGTGTGCACATATTAACTCATGTCAATGGATTGGACGAGATTATGAAGCATTATTATTTGTATCACCAAACTTGGCATTTACGCGCCTAGTTATGGTTGATGTTAATGTGCACACTTGAGTGTGGTAACTTAGATACGTATAAAAGTGATTATACAACAACACAATGAATACTCAGTCTGTAGAAAATAGGGTGTTGTTTGGTATAACGCTTTAAATTTATTGACAAAAATAAATTTAAATTTTCGTGTTTGCATATGTGCAAAATTGTTTAAAATTTTAATTGACAAAATGATGCAATAATATGAACATAGATACAATGAGATATGAGCAGGAAAAAATTTTTTTAATGCACAAAATGGATTTGATTATGTGAATATAAACAGATTCGTGGCTTATTTACATATTAGAAGTTTGATTTATTAATATTTCTGATATTGTCCATATTTGTACAGCACATTGAACGATTGATTCCGACGGATTGATAAGCATAAACGTGGAAGTATAACGAAGTTTCTTGGCTGGTAGATAGCACTAATCTCAAAGATTGACGAGGCCGCTTGATTTTAGATCAGGGTTATGTCATTTTGTCTAATTATACCGTTGTGTACTTGGTTTATGTTGGGTTAGTTTGGGTGCTTAGGTACTCACATTTCAAGATGCACTACGTTGAGGTGACAGTTAGGAATATCCTCAAAAGTATTAGTAGCCGCAAAGCTTAAAAATACACCAATAATTGAAAGCAATTAATGTTTGTGTTTGTACAATTATATTCTATATGTTTATGATCGAAGAGAATATACGAAATACATTATTACATTACAGTTCACGTCTTAATAATCAAGTTTGAAATTATAGAGAAAACCCAATGTTGTAAAAGCAATTCGGTTTACTTGTGTTTAATAAGTAGTATATATTTTAAAATAAAAATATATTAACATTATTAGTTAAATTTAATAATAGGAAAAAAAGAATTATATACATCGCGATTGTAAAGTATGATGATGACAGGTTAGGCAAAAACTGGTAAGTACTTTTAATATTTTCAAACTTTTTTTAGCTATTTTTGAAAAATCGAAATTCACAATTTTTGATAAATGTATTTCAATACTAATCTGATACATATAATCCATATTGGTGTAATTTATTAGACAAAAAGTTGTAATATTGCTACTACTACTACTACTACTGTTATTATTATTATTATTATTATTATTGCATACATTTTAAAAACATGATTTTTCAAAATGAGTATTGCGATAACTTATTACAATTTTTTTAAATAAAGTATCTTTCAGGGAACAGTTGAACGAAGATCCTGTTGGCTGGCTAAATAAAGAAGTATGGCGTGGTGTAATGCTTCATTCCAGTTTTTGGACATATGAACCGGTAGTCCAATACATTCCAGAGCCTTTGCGTAGACGACCTTTGGTATTTATTGGCCCAGCCCACGTTGGTCGTCATCAGTTGATGCAACGCTTTATTCAGTCTGATGAAAGTCGATTTTTTCCTGCTGTAATTCGTAAGTTTTATTGGAATAAAAAATAATAACTTAACGATAATTTGAATTTATTGTTTCAATTTGTCGACAGTAAGTACTGTTTATGATATGATGAAGTTTGTATTTATAATTTGTGACAGTTGATTGATAATACCACTAAAATACATTTTTTAAGTACAAATTAATTACAAATAAAGATATTAGAAGATGTAAGCTGTGTGATGATTTTATTATTATTATTATTATTATAATTATTATTATTATTATTATTATTATTGTTATTATATTAAAATTTAATATCTCACTAGCGATACATTCAGCCTAAAAAATACATTTTCACTATCAATAAAAATAAATAAATAACAACATAATAAAATTTAAAAAAGTGGTAGTACAAATACTGGGAACAAATGGAATAGAATGTCATATGATATATATAGTCAATGCAATAAACATGTGGTTTAAAAAATAATTCGAAATTACTATACTTCGAATGACACATCATAAAGCACATTTACATTATGATGTCCAAATTAGTTCAAACAAATGCGTGGGTGGAATGATTCCTGGTTCTGGATTGGTTAATATTCTGGATAAGTATGGCAGACATGAGTATTTGTATTGTATTTTCATCAGTCACAACATGGTTAGACTTCGATTATGTTAATAATTTATGAAATCCAGTTTGAAATCGATTTTGTTACACAGGAACAGATTGCAACTTTTTGAACTTGGTTTAGTCATAACCCAATAATTGTGTTTGTATGTGTTTCTTGTAAGGATTTGTATAATGATTAGTATTGACTTCAAATGCCGTACTTTTTGTATATATATGTTGTGATTGACGAGAATATACCAGATGTATTCCTCTCATTCATTTGGAATTATACAACCAATCCAATGCTTTAACAGTTAATTAAATGATTTTGAAAGTTTATTTATAGTCATTTTTCAAGTCCATATGGAGAATTGAGATGAGTTTAAATTTAGCGACTGTCAAAGGCGGAACAGGAAAAGGTACTTTTGTACAAAAGGACTGAAAATTATATAACATTGGTAAAGTTTATGGATTGCTGGATCAATTAATTAAAAATACATTGAATAGCTTCAAAGTTAATGGACACGATGATTTATTAACAAAATCATTATTCATTTAATTATCGACTTTTACATTTTTATTGCATTTGGATTGGCTGAACGTTTTGTGAATATAATAAATGTGCAAACAATAGCACGTTTTTGTTTATTTGTGATACATTTTTCAAATTTTTTACTTCTGTTGAGTTATCTATGATGTTGCTGTTCATTGTAAGCATATACCAAGCTCACATACACATTTGCACATATAAATGCAGGAAATAAATTACTAATTGATGATTAATGTTAAAAGTATTTGTATAATTTGAAATTAAATTAGGTTTATATGTATATATGAATAGCATGTGAAATAATTGTTTAAAAATACACCAAGTGTTACTTCTAGGTTTTTAGAAATGAAATAAATATGTTCACCATATAGTACAGTTTGTTTTTGTTGTTTTTTGAATCTTAATTTAAGTTACATCCAAGGCTATATAACTCTTTCTATACCATTTTGTCTAGCGTTTTGTGCCTAATGTTTCTAGAATCGGATAGGGATGTTGACTTTATTAGTGATATCAAATCAGAGTCCTTCTTCAGTTGCGCTATATAAAAACTGAGCAAAGAAGTTAAATTACAAATTGTACAATTGAAAATCTACTCATATATTAATTTGGTTGTTGTTGTTGTTCGAATATTTCACGGAAAACATTTTTCAACACGTAGATATTTGACTTGGTTACACGAAAACTCGAATTTAATATCAGCGGTGGTACTCAAACCTATACCTAACCAACTTCGAGTTTATCGTTGTACCACTAGATCACTCCGAGATATAGAGTATCTTGTTACTTACATTGGTGTTAAGAACATTGTTATATATCCAGTGTTTTTTTCTCTCAATAGGCTTGTACGTATAGTTGAAGACTTTTGTTTTGTAGTTTTTAATGCATCTGATGAGATACATTTGTTTTTTGGTTAATTCGCATAATATATGTTGGCCATAATGGTGCAATTTTGTTACAACTGGTGCTATTTTGATTGTATCGACCGTCATATGGAAATAGCTTTCAGTTGAGATGCTAATGATTCTGAAAATTTGAATATTGCTTATGAAGTCTTAATTTCCAAGTATGATGATATTCTTGACTGTTTCTCCTCCACGTGGTGCATCCTGGCCTATATGCATCTTTATTAATAACAGCAAGGACCAAATGCACACCTTGTCAGTGTTTGCGAACATTGGTGCCGTCACAAGGATGCCATCTATTAGCCAAGAAACTTCGGATGCATTGTATTGTTTGTAATGCTTGACGCTCTATTTTGTGCTTTCAATTTTACTTAACAATCGATTGATATTGTATGTCATTTTTTATTTGCAATTATGAGATATCAAGGGTCATGAGTGATAGATATAAATTCTCAATTTCACATTAAGTCGATATTCATGATCGTCATTTCAACTGGTGCAAACACCACACACCTAGACTAACACAATGACAGGGACTGAATGTACAACATTATAACGGGATGCTAATGATCTTGAGGATTTGAGTAACGCTTACAAAGTCTCGATTTCCAATGATGGTGATATTCCTGACTGTTCACCCTTCACATGGTGCATCCTGGACTGGGTGCTGAAAAGCAGTGATCGGGTGCACAGCGGTATAACTGTGCTACCGCTACAGCGAGTAGGTGCAAGCATGCACCCAGGATACTTAAAAGGTATCTAAAGGTATACGTATACCATATGTAGCCCTTGGGCTAAGGGAGATAACCTTGACAAAAAATCAGGTGGTCTCGTCAATCTTTTTGAATAGTAGCGACGTCACAACGATGCCGTCTACAAGCCAAGAAACTTTGTTATTCTTCTACATTTGTCACGCTTATCAAGCCATCGAAGTCGATCGTTTTATATGCCGTATAAATATAGAAAATAATGAAGAGGTGATCATGTTACTAACAAAAACGATCAATGGGCTACTGTATACCATATGTAGTTGTTGGGGGTAAGAGAGATAATTCTGACAAAAATTTAGGCAGTTTCGTCAATCTTTGTGAACATTGGTATCGTCACAAGGATGCCGTCTATTTACCAAGAAAATGTGTTATTCTTCTACTTTTGTTATGTTTATTAAGGCATCGCAATCCATTGTTTAATATGCTGTACAAATATGGAAAATAGTGAAGAAATGACAACGCGACCAACCACAATGAATAAAGTAGAAAATATTCAATAATCAATCTTTTTAACCACTTGATTCAGGCTGTTTGGAATGCTGTCGATGAGAGTGTTAATATATTCTTGTTTCATTTAATATTGAACAACAAACTGAATACGATCACACAAATCCCCAATTTCAGTATGCTTATTAATATTAAGCTATAGCATACTGAAATAAATTTAGCAACATTTGTGTCTGGACTGTTAGGTGGTAATTGAATAAAAATATTTTTTTGATTTTAGCCCAACTAATTTCTAAATGTAAATCTGAAACAAAGAAGTGAACTTAAATTAATATGACATTACCTCTATGGATGTATGACATGGAGCATTGTCCTGAAAAACAGTAGTAACCCCCGTGTAAGTGTGCTGCATTTCATAATGAAAAACATCTCTTATCACGAAAACAAATATTTTACTATTTAAGGTACAAGATATAATTTTCTATTTAATGGGTTGATTATACTTAGCACCAAACCAACACATAACTTGTCGACAGTAGGTTTTCTTTCTAACAACCGAAAGTTAAAAAAAAATTCATATAACACTTTGTTTTATAAGCAAATGGTTTGTCCCGAATTAGTGTTTCATTCACAAAGAATACAGAAAGCCATTAACACAATCGTTATTTAATTCACTTGTTACAAAAGATGAATCTATTTTCTTTTAATTTCTCAAATAAATGGTTTCCATTTTTGACGATTCACGTGTTAAAGCAAATTCTTTTGCACGACTTCTCATCGTCAAATAACTAAATTTTTGTAAGTTGTTTTTAGCAATATTAGAAATAGGTTTGTTGTAATTTTTCTTCAATTTCATAAGCATTTTTCGATTGTCGATCTCAGTTGTCATTCTTTTTCTTCCAACATAACAATAAATTGTTGGAAGACTTAGTAATAATAATAATAATAATAATACAAAACCCTTTTGCTTTAAAAATAAGCATGGGGCAATAAGATAACAATTACAGCAAAACAACAACAATAACGAAGTCTCGTTAGCTTTAAAGATTGTGCTTCCTTTCGGCTTTTACTCAACCCTGTCATCTGCGTAACTCTGTCATCCAGATACGTGCGATCACTTCTTTGCTGTTGTTTGCCGGAATGGCGTCTTCTTGATTGTTCCTGTAGCAGTATAATTCTTTTACTGAGGCCAGGTTGCTAATCTTGCGCTTAAACCATTCTCCTTTATCCAGGCTTGGGACTGGCTAGATTGAATCATTTCTAATTTGTTAGTTGTGTAGGCGAAAATTAATAATTCATTTTTTTCTATAAAATGGTATTCTTTGTAATTAAGATGGTTATCTTTTCTATCGTCGGTATTCATTTTACAGAACGAAAACTGATGAGGCATTTAAGCTTGTGTTGAAGGTCAAACATAATTTTTAATTACTTTTTTGAAATTACTAAGAAAAAGATGATTTGCAAAAAATTGAATAAATTATCTTTGAGATACATTTTCAAGTAATTGAAATTTAATTGTAATTAGTAATATGACGTTACAATTAGATCAAAATTGAATGTATAAATTTTAAATATTAAACATTGTTTATTTTTAATAAGATTATGCATACAAATCAATGAAAGACCATTTATAACGAAAGTTATGTAACTTTAATTTATTATCCACGATGTTGTTTTTAAAATATGTTTTTTTGGTCAAGTCGGCATTTTTAAATAAATATTTCTAAGTAAATATAAAGCAACTATTAAGTACCTTACATAATTTTAAATTCTCAATATTTATTTTTATAAAAAAAGCAATTGGGAGATAACAAATTAATTTAGATTAAATATTTTTCTAAACTTTTAACCCAAATTTTTTTAACATATATATATATATATATATATACATAATTCTAGATACTACCAATAAGGCTTTAAAACCAAATTCCAAAGAAGTATACATATCCGTATCGGCTGAGGAATTTGAAGCCAAACGTAGTCAGAATGAATTTATCGAATGGGGTATGCTCAATCGTGTCTATTACGGTACAAGTCGTATTACAATCAAGCAATTGGCCGAACAGGGCAAAGTTTGCTGCATGTCTTTGAGACCCGATGTTCGTTCGAATTGTATTTTGAGATGAGAAATTATATTTTTACCCAACTGTTTGGGTTGCACTGCTTTTTGCAACTTTATTACTTGCATGTGCCAGAGTGACTTGCATTTGGATTCCATATCCACCACCGGTATTAAATACCGGCTTCGCTAAATACTTACTAGGTGAAAAATGTTTGTTTTTTTGTTGTAAAACATTTGTGCAATAAAAAGCAAATTAATGAATAATGTAAAATAAATGTATTGGAAACATTTTGAAGAAAATGTGGGATGTTTTAAAGTGTCAATAGTGGAAATTGAGGTTTTTTGTTTATCACGAATCGTGGTTTAGTATTTTTGAAACTTATTTTTAGTAGGTTTTTGTCAGTTGTCTTATTGATTAATTCCAATGGAAGAATAAAAATAGTTTTAAGTTGCTTAAATTGCACATGAAGACTACGATTGAACGACGAGCATTTTTCAAAATTTAAACACACGACTGTGCATTTATTCTTGTCATATGTTTTCAGTGATGAGTCGGAAAACAAATTTACATGATTTTTAGTATTTATTTTTAAATTAGAATTGTTTTGAAATTAATGAAATAATTAAATTATTCTTATTAGGCTTCAATTTTAAATATAGCCTTGTGATGATTTTTTTCTTTTGGAATGAAAGTCATTTCTTTATCAAGTATAAGTAGCTACACACACACATTATTAATTGATAATTGAAGATTCAGTAAGCTTTGACTGATACATGCGTATTATTGATTCTTACATTTTAAAATATAGTCTTTACGAGTGATGCGTTCCAGTGGTTTGATGCCCTACGTAATATTTATTTCGCCTCCCGATCGCGTCGATGATTTGGGCAAATTGCGTCAGAAATTGAATTTAAGTGGAATGTGTACGGTAAGTGCTCCTTTGTCGACTGTTGACAAAAATCTCATTAGTCGTTTTTTGTAAGTAATTGTTGACATGAGAGTGTTATTTAGAGTTTTTCTTTTGGTTAGCTTATTATCAATTTTAATGACGTAATGGTTAGCATACAAGTAAAGGTGTTCGGCATAAGGAAGGTGCTTTTTGAATTGTACAATTACCAACTTTACTACTGCAGATTGGAGGCGTCAAGATACAGATTGTTGTTTATTTAGAGATAATAGGATTTTATGTTGACTGAACGAAAAAGGGGTAACAAAATGTAATGAATAAAGTAATATGAAATTTTACTAAAACTCGTAAAAATAGTATAAATTCTAAATGTTTACTTGGTTTAATGCCGACTAGCATAAAAATATAATTTTGTTCCGACGAGTACTTTACACAATTATCAATAGTGTTCTGATGATCCTGAAAATTTAAGTAATGCTTTTAGAATTTCAATTTACAATAATGGTGATATTCGTGACTGTTACCTTCACGTGGCGAATCCTGGATTAACACAGCAGCGATCGAGTGCACTGGAATTTTGTTTTGGTGGATAGGTATAAGCATACAACCAGGATTCTTAAAAGGTATTTTAAGGTATGCATATACTATATGCAGCCATTGGAGTAAAAGAGATGAATTTGACGGATTATTAGGGGATTTCGTCAACAGTTGTGCAGTTATGATGATGCCGTTTACCAACCAAGAAAGGTAGTTAATTTTTACTTTTGTTGCGCTTATGAAACCATTCAAGTTGGTCGCTTAATATTTTGTACAAATATAGAAATAAAGTCACCAGACTCCAGCACCACCTCTGCATTAATTCCACGTTTAAATAGCTTTTCGAATTCCTATACTAAAAGGTTGCCGGATGCGAATTGAATTTGGAGGGATAAATGAAGTTTCTTGGCTAGAAGACTGCTTCCTTACGATGATGCCAGTGTTCACAGGAAATTACGAGGTGATCTTCTTTAGGGTTGACACCGGTTGATGGATCCACATGCCTCACCGGTTACATACGGTAAATAGTTACCTTGAGATACATTTTAAGCATCTTGGGTGTATGCTAGCATCCACTCACTGAACGGAATTCGAGTGAAAGCCGAGTTATACCGTTGTGCATTCGATTCCTGCTGTTATTAGTCAAGATACCTATTGGTACCTAGTCCAGGATGTGCCACATGGAGGATGAACAGTCAGGAATATCAGCATGATTGAAAATGGAGACTTTATAGGCATTACTCAAATCTTCAGGAGTATTAGCATCCCATAGAAATGAACTGCCTGGATGGCCTATCGGTACGGCCCTCGACTCCAGCATGGTTGGGCATGACTTCGAATCTTAACACCAAAAATGGGTCCACGTTTAGTTTTACTAATATATTTTTTTTGATGTTTTATTACTTTGAATGTTTTACAAGAAACATCTTTTAGCAGTGGACACTTTAGCGAAGTCCGCATTTTAGTGCCGGTGGTGAGATTCGAACCCATGCCCACCAAAGTCCGAATTCGAGCACTGTACCGCTAGACGACCCCGACAACTATTTAAAGACATGTTTCTTCCTAGAACATTTAAAGTATTAAATAATAAATTTTTTTAAATGATTAAATGCACATGAAAATTGTCCAATTTATATATATATATATATATGTGTGTGTGTGTGTTTGAAGGACGAAGAATTGAAAGCGTGCATTGAAACAAGTCGACGAATGGAAATTCGTTATGGTCATTGGTTTGACCATGTAATAATTCCGGAAACGATGGATTCGGCAGTCGAAGAACTGACCGCGGTCGCAAATCGACTCGAACGCGAACCACATTGGGTTCCCAATTATTGGATTCATAATATTTGAATAGTTGTATAACTTTTTTATTTATTTGCAAAATGGCTGATTGATTTTATTATTAGTGGATTTTGCTACTGTACTAGTTATAAATGATGGGGTCATACAACTGCATTGTTTTGTTTTTTGGCCAATTTGCATAATAATTGAAAAAAAAAACGGTTTCAATGCTTCAAATAATTGTTTCCACGTTTTTATGACATAACTGTTGATTCATTTGTACGAGCAATAATTTATGCATATTTTTTGTAAAAATGTTTGTTTGAATGTTTGTTTATATTTTTGCTAAAATATTTGAAAGGGGAGATACATTTGAATGCAGGAGCAAAATATTTAAGAGAAATGTCGGCACTAATTTATACAGAAGTAAAGAACAAGTTATATATTTATAGTATGTTGTTATTGCCATTCTATTCGACCTATTAGAAATATTTGCTTCAACATAATAATTTCTTTTAGCTGTTTTAATTTTAAACTTGTTGATAAAGTAATTCTGATTGATAATGTATAAAGTTTCAATTTAAGGCAGCAAAACGTTGTGTCGCCTTATTTAACAAAAGTGCAGTAAGTTGGTTTCAAATAACTCTGTAAAAGTGTATTACACAGTTTTGTTAATTTTTGCGAATCGTTCTGGACTTAGTTACTTGACATAATTCGTTTTAGAATAAAGTTTTAGAAAGATTGAATATCTTAAAAATATATTTATCACTCCAAATGTTTTACGAGGAACATTTATCAACAGTTAGCCCTTGGGCTAAGGGAGATAACCCTGACAAAAAATCAGGCGGCCTCGTCAATCTTTGCGAACAGTGGCGACGTCACAAGGATGCCGTCTATCGGCCAAGAAACTTTGTTATTCTTCCACGTTTGTCTACGCTTGTCAAGCCATCGAAATCGATCGTTCTACATATCGTATAAATATGGGAAACAATGAAGAGGTGACCACGTCACCAACCAAAATGTAATGTATCAACAGTTGACATTTTGGCGAAGCCCAACGTTGTTCCGCATATGGTGCCGGTGGTGGGATTCGAACCTATGCCCATTCAGGATCGAATCGAGCGCTGTACCGCTAGACCACCCCGGCACATCTGACAAGGTTATATATAAAATGAAATATTGTATATTAAGAATTAAGATTAGTGAATCTCAATCGGTCCTTTTATAATACAAAACGTAATGTATAGACAAGTGTTCAATATGTTATATTTTATAAACAAATAGTTTTTTTATATATGAAGGCGATTAAATGATCGAAGTTGTAAACATTTGTTTAATATGTCCAGATGAAAAAAAGGTTTTTACAGTGAAAAACAATTAAATTGAGAAAAGTTTATTTTGTACATGTTAACTTTGGAAAAAGTGAAAATATGTTTTTGTACGAAACATGAATTTGTAAAGTGAAGATTAAAATAATTATTCCATATAGTTTGAATTTGTTTTATTAAGTCTAACGTTTATGTTATATATATATATATATATGTATATATATATATATGCTGTAGATATGATCGATTTTTTTACAATGAAGATTGAATGTAGTATGTATAAATTAAATTTTCTTTATTCACTTTTTTCTATTTTGTTGTATGTTATAAATAAACGTTTTTCTTATAAATATAATAGATCGTGCACATTATAAGATAGACTAGAGTAAGTTTAAATATCAATTAAATATTTCATAATCGATCAATCCATTATTTAGTTAAACGTAAAGATAAATTGCCAATTCAATAGCGCTTTCGTTGATCCAATTGTATTAGTGATCTGGTGAATTACGCCTTTGTCGAATTAGAATGGCAACCACGAGACATATAGCTGTAAATGTAGCAAACGAAGTACCGACTATCCAAATAATCATTTCCCTTTCTTCGGGATCCAATATACAACGATATTCTTTAAAATACAAATAATAACACAACATATGCAAGTTAATAAAATACAACATATTTTTTATTGGAAAAAGTTACAATTTGTTTGGCTATTACGAATAATACAAATTATTTGAAAATGAAAAAAATATTTACCGTTTTTAATTATTATTATTGAGGGAAACATTCAAAGTAGTAACGAAATCGAAAAAGGTGTCGATGGTGGAAATAGAACACATGCCGACTCAATTTTGAGTCTTGTACTGTATCGCTAGACTACTCCAGAAACAATAAATTAAAGGACGATCCCACTATATGTTACACTGTTGCAATAAATGATTATTATTAAAACATGACATGTAGTTTAATTAAGCATGTCATTTACAAAAAAGTTAATTTTATTACTCAAATAATTTTTGCAATTGTCACCGCTGTAAGAAAGGAAACCTTATTAGATATGGCAAACGAAGTGCAGAGCAAAAATTATACAGTTACTTATACAGGTTTGTTATCTAAAATAAATAGAAGTGAAGGATCCATATTATTTTTTTTAATGTATACAGGCGCACTATTAATAATAATAATATGAACAACAAAAATAATAATATTAGTAACAAGAGTAATTATTATGATAAAAATAATAATGAGTATATTATTATTATTAATAATAATAATAAATATTAAAATAAAAAGGAATAAGTAATCTGGAGTAGAATAATTCAAATTGTAAGGTTAAGTATTTTATTCACATGAGCTATCAATCATATGCCTTACCTAAAATTACGAAGAGATACTTAATTACACTGTATTATTTTGTCAAAAATGAGTAATCTGTTCAGGAAAATGTTTACTTTTTTCTGATGGTAAGTGTAGTTAAAAAAAGTTGAATAGGACAATTTCTGTTTAAAAAGAGGAAAAATAAAGGATTATGTACGAACAGAATTTTAAATGTGAAATTGTGTAATTTAAGCATTTTGACAATATTACAAACAAAATATGGAAAAGGTATCCAGTATTTATCAAGTTTTTTATTTTATATAACACAGGACCTGTATCATTTATTTTATTACATTTTTACAGAAGTGTTTAATTATTATTTATAGTAATATAATAATGCATCTAGTAATTATTTATTCTGTTTATGTTACTCAAAAATGGTGTTTTTTTACGAGTAAAATTAGGTTTAAGCAAATAAGCACTTGTCACAACCAAGCAAAAAGTAACCGCATTTCACTGACGATAGTGGGTCTTGAAGTTTTCTTTACTAGAACATGAAATTGCACAAATTTTATGCCATTCTAATCTCATCTTAATGCAAAATCGATAAAAAAAGTAAAGCACATTCTTTTTGTCAAACATATTATTAGATATAAATTTATTATTAACAAAATTTAACTTTAACGTATAATTAAGACATTGACTTACTTATACCGGTAAAATCAGATTTTCCACGAGGAAGAAAAGCTTGAATTGTTGTTTCTTTCATTGTTAGATTAAAACCAACAAAATTGTCATTAATTAATTTAAATATAATAACACGTTCGCTATCGCAGTGATAATAAGTTCCAATATTTCGAATAAAAAGTGCCTGTGAATACTTTGCAGTGAATTTATCTACATAAATGATATTGTATATATATACATTATTGAAAGATTATTGCTTAAATGGTATACAAAAAACATTTTCATTAAGTAAACATTTTAAAAATCTACTTGAAAACCCGCATATATTTGCATTGATGGGAGACAAACCTATTGCCATTTAGCTATGAATCTGAAGATTTGACGCTTCTGCTTTGGTATTAAATTTAAAATTAATTTATTTTGCATTTGACTCCATTAAAATATTATTGAAAACGACAATGATCTTTTTGTGTTTGTAATACTTTCTTGTTTTTTCCAAATTTATTTAATTAGATATGCCTAATGTAGCTAAGTTATTATGCGAAAATTAATTAGTTAAACTGTATTAATTTTGATAACAGCACAGAAACCTACATTGATTAATTGTTTTTTATGACAGTACATGTTAAACTAATTTCATTTTAAAGATTTGGTGCCGTTTTTAATAAAATCAATTACAAAAATAAATCAATGTTAAATTTAAAGCAAGGACAGAAGCCTTAAATCTCCCGTTGTTATACTTAAATGGCTATAGGTTTGACTCCCATTAATACAAACAAACTCGGGTTTTTAAGTAGATTTTCTTAAATAATGAAAATGGTTTTTAGAAAACATTTAAGCAATAAATTTGCATATATATATATATATATATATATATATATATATATATATATATATATATATATATATATATATATATATATATATATAGTTAAAACAAATCCTTATATAACTAAACAACCAAAAGTATTTATAATTTTCTCAAATTTAACAAATACTAGTAAAAAAAACATTTACTATATGTTTTTTGTGTGTAACGCATTAAATACAATAAGAATATTTAATTTAATTGTTTAAATTTTTACTTTTCATATCGTCATAACTGTATCGTAACTTTATCCAATTTAAACTGTAACGTTCTTTCTTTTTCTCGAAATTGAAAGACAAAACCCACGTAAGGTTTTTGTCAGTTAGCGTCCAACGAATTTTAAGTTCTTGTTCTATTAATCCGCAACTTGACGATATTGTAAAGTTGTGGGTATCTTTTGACGTAAAACTTTTATTATACGTAAAATAATCGATCTAAATAAAATAGAAAAAATTAATAAATATAAAAAATGCATTGTTAAAGTGTTAAATTATTTAAAATTGTAACAAATATGTTGTTGTATATTTAACAATATTAATAAAAACAATTAACCGTTTTAAAAATGATACAATAAAACTAATTTTATGTAGTGTATGATTGTATTTGTATTCATTATTTTTAAACATTTTATTCAAGGTATGTGCACGGAATGTTGTCAAAATTAATATCTTATCAATGACTAGACCTTATAAAAATACTTACTAACATTAAACATATTTAAATTTTGCTAAATTAATTTTTAAATAATACTTTAGCAGCATCAATAAAATATTTTCTACCTATTATTATTATTATTATTATTATTATTATTATTATTATTGTTGTTACAAAACACTTTTGCCTTTAAAATAAGCATGGGGCAATAAGATAACTATTGCCTATATTATAACCAAATTTGAACCAGGACAAAAACAATGAATTTAGTACCGTTAATAAAGAAATGTATAAATAATATTATAAACTATATATTAAAATAAATAATAAAAAGTTGTATGTGACTAATATTTTATAAATTGTATTTGTTTTTTCTGATAATTTTGTTCAAGTGTTGAGATTAGCGACTCGTCTGTTTATCTTTGTACAATTTTATTTTGCATTACACAATAAATATTTTGATCAAAATATATTTTCTATGTCATTTAAATAATTGTTTGAAATAATTTTTTCTAGAAGTAATTGTATTGTTTTCACTGTTATTTAAAATACGTAAATTTTTAAAAATCTGATAAAAATTGTTATTCTTTGAAATATTTTGACGAAAGCATTGTTTTTGTTAACTGCCTAATTTATTGAAATTATAAATAAGTTTAGTGCAAGTAAATTATTGCTAGTTGAACCCTATTTAAAAACATTTTTGTACTCAATTTTACTCAATATTTGTTACGATAATTAAAGTTCCAGAATGCTAACTTTAGAAATACAGATAAAAACATCACACTACAAATAATTTTAAAATACACAATTTCATAGTGTATATTTTACTAAACATTTATACATAAGATTTATCTTTAAAGATATATTAGGTAATTATTTATATATATATATATATATATATATATATATATATATATATATATATATATATATATATATATATAATGCTATTTTCTATTTTACCATATTAGAAAACCGTTTACATACTTTGTTGCCAATTCAAAGTAGAAAAAATTGTTTTTTAAATTATACACAATAAAAAGTATTCTAATATTTTAAAAATATTGTTTATATATTGAATAATTAACCCATTTTTATTTATGTATTAATGAAACCATTACTTTGTTGGTTGGTTTATATTTTATGTAAGATTTCCATTTTTTTTAAACAATGTATCAAGCTTTAAAATGTATACTTAATCTAACTGTTTACTCTAATTGTATATACAATATTTCAAAATAATAAAAAATAATTTTTTAAATTTTTTATTCGTCTTTTGTTATTTTTAATAATTAAAAAACTATTGTATGTTATTATTCTTTAGATATCTAATTAAAAACACATTCAAAAATGTTTCTACCATTACGTCGACCAGAAAAGGGCAGTAAATTGATGAAAAAGCTTAATTTTGCAGTACTAAATTTTGTTGTTTAATTGTTTCACACAATAACAGGTTTTAAAGTTTATATTAATTTTTTTAACAATTAATTAATTTAATATAAATTAATGTTATTCAGTTTATATATGTTTCTTTTTATCTAAATACTTATGTTCAAATTAAAAAATAACTTTGTTTAAAATTGTAGTAATGTAATTACTTTATTTATTTCTTTTATAATTTTTGAATATAACTATTGTCAGTAAGACAGTTAAACATTGTTTGTTTAAAATACTTTTTTTTATTGAAACCATTCACTTTATTAATTGTGGTTAATAAAAATCTCAATTATTGTACAATTTTCAATTTGTTAAAAAAGGGAAGCGTTTAGGTTTTAGCGAAAGCGGCCTGTGTACCCAATTTAAATAATTATTTTAGTTCTATTATTGCATTGACAACTATAAATAACAACATTTGTAATTAGTATTAAACGTTAAAATTATGTTTACATTAATTGATATTAAAAAAGTTACAAAAGGAATAAATTTTATAGTACAATATTTTTAGGGTATCATATTTTTTATAGATTTTTCAAATTACTCTAAAATGAAAAGATTTTAGTTATTTAATATTGGTAAAAATGTATTGAAATCTTTAAAATGCTATATTTCATTAATAACATATTTTTAAAAATTATATATTAACATGACATTTACATTAAATATACTTTTTTTAATTAATTTAGTAATATGCAAAAATATATACTAAATTGTACCATTGCAATTGTTTAATTTTTAAAATACAATTTTTAACATTTAAAAACAATAAAAAAATAGAAAAAAACAAGACATATTCTCATTAAAATATATGTTACTTAAAAGAACAATAATGACAATTAACTTGTTTTCATGTTTGGTTTAATCAAACCATGTCATGTAATAGTGTTTTATTTTGCTATTTTCATTGTTTTACAGAAAACATTTGTTGGCAGTAGACATATTAGCAAATTCGAACGTGGACCCGCATTTAATGTCCACATAATAGTAATCAAATTTATGCCTACCCAAGTTTAAATAAACCTTCAGACCATGTACATACACACACACACACATATATATATATATATATATATATAATATATATATATATATATATATATATATATATATATATATATATATATATATATATATACATATATATAGCAATTGCTTACTTCGTCCCTTCCAGTAATTCTCATTGAAGATTTAAATATTATGCATTCAGTGACTATATATGGAAGGGGAGGTATAACAAAAGGAACTTCTACCTTTTCGTCAACCGTAAATATTTGATATCTAGTTAAAAGAATGGCTGGTAAATGTACAAAACATTTTGACTTACAATTATAAAATGCAAATAATGCTGCCCAGAACTGTGAAACCACAGGGATCATAAGTTGAAGTTATATCTTTATTTTTTTTAAATAAAATAATATTTGTTTTTAGTATATATATATATATATATATATATAAATTTTTTGTTCTAAAATAGAAAAATAATAAATATTAACAATTTACGCAAAATATTTGTAAAATATTTAAATAAAATAATGGATCAAAATACTTTAATTTTGTTAAAAATATTATTTTTACATAATTATTACTTAGGTTTGTTAACATTTAAAAACATTATAAACATTTAATTGCAGTATTGACGTTTTAACTATTTATCAATAAATATTTTAAATTATAAAAATTTAATTTTTTTTAAACAAATTATTTAAAAAAATTAGAATTAAAAAAAACCTTTAACATAAAAATTAAATAATGTTTTTAAAATGTTTAAAATTAACCAAATTTATCGATTTCTTTTAAGACAATAAACAAATATAACAATTATTCATTTATTTTATTTGATTGGTTGGTGACGTAGTCACCTCTTCATTATTTCTATATTTGTAAAGCATAGTAAACAATCGATTTCTATGGTTTGATAAGCGTAACAAACGCAGAAAAGTAACAACGTCTTTTAGTCCGTCAATAGCACTAATGTTCGCAAAAATTGATGTAATTGCTTGATTTTTTGTTAATTTTGTCCTTATTAGTCCAAGGGCTACATACAGTATACATATACCCTTTAAGTATGTATGTTTTTACCCACTCGCCAAATAGGAAAAACCCATATATACCGTTGTGCATTTGTTCTTTGCTGTTATTAGTCTAAATGCACCACATGGACGAGTAACAGTCAGGAATATTATCATTATTACAAATTAAAACTATATAAGCATTACTAAAATGGTCAAAGTCATTAGCACCTTACCGGATAAGCAGGCGTTAGATTTGTTACTAAGTAGAAAAAATTAGCAAAATTAAAAATTGCTTATGTACATTTTAGTGTGTAATTATAAACATATTTAAAAATTAATGGCACTTAAAACAATAACTAAACTTAATTTTGTAATTTAATTGTGGTTTTTTATGTTAGTGACTAAATGTAATATACACTATATTATTATTTAAATTTAAGTTTTATAATATTTTTAATTAAAATTATTAAAACAATCTTAATATTTTTAAAATAATAAAATTATGTTTACAATATAAAATATTAAAAAACAATTATTAAGTTATTAAAATAAGTAGTTACAATAGCTTCATTGTTTATGCAACAGAAATGTTTGTTTTACATGTATTTTAACAACAACAATAAATAAAACATTTTTTATACATTTTAATTTATAAAATGTAAACATAATTAATAAATGTAATTATTATTTTGTTTTTGTTAGACGCTTGTTACAATATAAAGTATTTATTTAAAAAAGCTACTTTTATTCTTTATAAAAACACTAAAACATTAATTTAATTAACAAAAAAATACAAAACAAACACGTAAACATTTTAAAGTATATATATATATATATATACTTCGTTTTGTATTAATAAAAATATACTCTTTATTAATTAAACATTTAAAAATGTAAAACAAAACATTACTAATTGTTTAATTTTAAACAATTTACAATATTATAGTTTTTACAAACAGTAATTAGTTTTGTTAATATTTATTAACTCTACCTAATTTAATCTAAAATGATTTACTTTAGCTAGTTTTATGCCAGAATTAAAGAGGAGGGTTTTAACTCACGGTTAGCAACCTAGCTTTTGTAAAAATTTATTTTACTACCAAAACAATAAAAGGACGTCATTCCAAGAAACAACAGCAAAGAAGTAAAAACCAAAAAAGCTCAATTTTTGATTTGCAAAATTTTAAATGTTAAAACTTAACTAATTTTAAAACATGAAATATGCACACATGTTTTTGTAGAGGACAGTTAGAACAAGTTCTTCAACAAGTGAAAAGGTACAAATTAGATATTTTGAGTATTAGTAAAATGCCATAAAAAAGTTAAATATTTTTTTAAAAGTAGAGATACATTACATATATATATATATATATATATATATATATAGAGATACATTACATATACATATATATATATATATATGTATATGTAATTTTTTATATTGTATTTTTTATTTATATTCTGAAAATAAAAACAATTTAAATACATAGAGAAATTTTGTTGTATCATATTTTTTTTAGATTATTAGACTTTGTTTTATTCTGTAATTGGTATCTTACTGTCTCATGCTTATTTTAAAACAAAAAGGTTTTGTAATAATAAGATAATAATAACAATTTATAGATTTGATATTATATTGAGCGAAAATTACATGGTTATGCTGATAACCTAAATGATAATAATTATAGGTTGTTGACACTAAGCAGTCGTTGTAGAAGGGATGATGAAAACACATTTTTTGCTAACAAAAATATACACAAGGCAACGTAATTTTTTTTAATGAAAGAAAAGCAAACAAGATTGAGTTTATATGTATTAGCACAAAATGAAAATTTTTTTTTCAGGATGTATGTGCATACTACAGTGTAGATGTTAGTTTTGATAACAATCTTGTTGTTAAAAAACGTTGTTTAAAATTTAAATAAATCTAAACTGCAAAAAATTATTTTCATTGTTTTGTGAGTAACTTAATCGGCCAAATATTTAAAACTGATTCTACGATTCGTTAAAAAATATACTTGAAAATTTAAAAAAAGTAGAAAAATCTAATAATCATAGTAAATTGTTTAAAAAAAACAATTACAAACTGTGTAACAAATGTGCTAGATAAAAAATGTAGCTGTACCAAAAAATAATAGATTTTATCAGTTTTTTGGATCTTAATTAATCTCAGAAAAATGATGATAAATAGAGGACTTTAATAAAACAAATTAAAACATTTGCAGCTAAGATAAAAATTACTAGTTAGAAAACAAATACAAATAAACAGATACGACAACAGCAAAAAGAAATTCCAAATGGGTATTTTGTAGTTGTGTAAGAAATTAAAATAATAAATTATGTAATTAACATTTGTAAATTAGTTTTATTAACGTATTACATTTTGTTAACTTAACTTTTAATATATATATATATATATATATATATATATATATATGGTTATTAAATTATAATATAAAAAACTTATTATTTTTTTAAATTATAAAAAATAGATATTTTTTTAATTAATCATTTTTAAAAATGCAATATTATTATTTAAAATAAGTACAAAACTAACTAGTAAAAAAATAACATGTTAATTATTTTATATATTTATTAATTATAAAAAAAATTTAAAACATAAATTATAAAAAATAGTATTAGATTATAAAATAAAGTAAACTAAATCAATGTTTTCAAAAACATAATTTAAACTAACGTAATAAACATTAAAAAATAGTGAATAAAAATTATTTCAATTTTTGAACATGTTTAGTAATTATTTGAATAACGTAACATCTATTTTAACTATATATATATATATATATATATTGCAAACAATTCTTAATATTAATTTAATTTAAATAACTATTTTTATAACTATAAATAATAAATAATTAGAGTTTAACCAGTAATTAATTATACAAAATCAAATTTTATAAAACGATTAAAATAATATTTTATTTAAAAATATAACTTAATGTTTTAAAACAATATTTTATTTTATGTTTGTTTAAAAACGACATAACAATAATAATACTTAATGTAAATTAACATATTATAATTATATTTATTAACAAAAAATGTAATAATTTTAAATAATTTTAAAACAACACAATTTTTAATGTAATACAAATATGTAAAAAGTTATTAAATATTAAATGTCAATAATGTAACAAATAAAATGTGCAAACAAATAAAAATTACATTATATTAAATTAATTACAAAATTTTTTATTAACCAAAAATAAAACTGAAATTTGTAATGTACATTTTAAAATAATTGTTTAATGCATAAATTATATAAATATAATAAAGATAAAATTTAAAAATAAACCTAATTAATATATATATATATATATATATATATATATATATATATATATAGTTAAAATAGATGTTACGTTATTCAAATAATTACTAAATACTAATTTTTTTTACAATTTTAAATAAAATTAATATTACTATTAAAAAACGATTATTCTTAGAATTTAAATAAATATTTTTGTTTGTTAATTTACTTAAAATTTAATTATAATGATTATTACAAATCGTTATAAATATATTTATTTAATTAATTGCATTTATAAAAATTATTGTACTAATTGCATTTTAAATAATTTAAATAAAAAATGTTAAATTAAATTAACAAATAAAATATATTTTAAATTGAAAACTAATAAATTGTGCTGTGTTTTTTACACAATGTATCACTAAATAAATTTAATTTAAATATATAATACAATTCTTAGTACACAAATTATACATTTGTAACAAACACAATATTAAACTTTACTTTATTACAATGTGATATCGCTTTAGTTAAATTTAATCACAGTAGTTTTAACACTTTTTAACTATTAAAACAAAGTTTTAAAAATATTTAAAAATAATGTTAAAAATATATTATTTATAAAAAAACAATTTAATATTATTATTTTAACATATTTTTGTTATTATGCATATAATAATAATAATAATAATAATAATAGCGTAAGCTTTCCGTTTGTTTTCTATATTGATTATTACAAATTACAATTATTTATATGTAATATTTAATTTTATTTAACGTGTATTTTATGTAAACTACGCGTAATTTATTGGTCTACTCTAGAAAAATTTACAGCTTTTGTGAAATAGGTTTTTCAGAAGTAGCAAAAATTAAGGTAGGATTATTATAAGCACAAAAGGATTTTAATGATTAAGTTTTTCAATGTTACTATTTGAATGTTTTACGGAAAAAATATTTTAGCAATAAGGAAGTAATAATGCATTATAAATAATAAGAATATTTGTTTCAAAAACTGTAAGTTACTACTAAACTTAATTTTCGGTTTTTAAAGAATATTTTTTTAATTTATTAACTATTGCTGCCTGTTTATCATTACCGAAAGATTTCTAAATATTTAAATTTTTATGCTATCTATGCGACTATCGTAGTTCCATGTGACTCACTGTGTTAATAAAACATTGTTTAATGCAATGTACGTAAAATATATGCTATTCTTTCTATTGATTCATTTATTTGTATACCACTTTATCGTAGTGCTATTGCAATGTAAATACATTAAGCCAAAGGTAGTTTTGATAACTCTAGTATTATAAAAATTAAAACAGTTTAATATAAAAAACATTTTAATTACACTCACCTTAATACACTTTTGAATCTGTACGATACGCTTGCGTGACGTGCGGATCAAAAGTAGCCGCTTTTATTGTTGCTAATTGTTACGTGCTCGCGTTTTTGTTTTTATTTTTGCATTTTTGGGTCGATTTTTTTTAAACTTTTTTGTGTACGTGGTTTTTGGTGTTTATCTGTACGTTTTTTTAAGTGTCGCGTTTTTGTTGTGTTATTGTGCGTTTTGCTTGGGCATCGTGCTTTAACACTATTTTTATATTTTAATTCTCTATCAAAAGAATATTGCTGGTCTTTCCACAGTAATAGTACCTGTTTTTAAACTTTTATTTTGTTTTTGTCTTTTTACATAGTTCTTTAGATATGGTTTCCTCTAATTCGTCCAGCTGTGGTCTTTAACGGTGCAAAAAGTCCGTAAAGGTTGGTATTTTCTGCGCCACCTGCAATAATTGGTTTCACGAGGCGTGTTCCGGACTGTCTTCGGTGCACTACTCGCAAATAGTCCTCTGGATTATAAATGCATGGACTGCAGATGTGAAACGGAGTTGCAGGCACTACCTTCTGACACCATCATAGTTATGGAAAATTAGACAAAATATTACATCTAGTCAGGGATAATAATACCTTGTCCTCTAGAATTAATGAACTAAACACCAAGATTACCTCTGTTACTAAATTTTTATCTAATCTAGTCGACAAGGTGTCTGACTCTTTTTCCAAATTTGACTCTGTCAATTCCTCTTTATCTAAACTGTCTGTCTCCCTATTCCAAGATATTGCCTCTCTCAAATCTCAAGTTTCTAGTCTTAGCTTCTCGTCTACAGTATCAAATACTGTCCTCAAACTGTCCCAAGAAGAAATCTTAGAAAGGACGAAAAGTTATGTAGACAGCATAAAACGTGAGCGTAATCTTGTTGTTAGGGGAATTAGCCTTGACATCACCAACTACAAAGAACTTGTTTCTGACATAGTTAAGAAATGTCATCCTGAGGCGGGCAATTTTTTAATTGGCAGACTTTCCTGTAAGCGCCAACATACTGCTCCACCTATCCTGGTCTCTTGTGCATTATCTGAAGACAGTGAAACTGTACTTCAAAATTAGACTAGGGTGAAGGCACATTTTAAAGGGATTAAAGTTACGAAAGATTTACCTTTGTCTGAACGCTTAACTAGATTCTCTAGGTCCCCTATTCCCCAAATTCATGCCTATCCTATAGTAAAACTCACACTTCTTAGGCCGGATATTGACATTGATAATCAGGATTTTCGGACTGCACCCCGGAGTTCTCACCGCCCCCCAATCCTCCAGAGGTTAAGGCAATTCTCCCCACTATTACCTCTCCCTCGGCTTTGAAGGTGTATTTCACAAATGCCTTGAGCGTTAACAATAAACTAGAGAAAGTTCATCTCCTTCTATCTTTCCCCTTGCCCCACATTTGTTTGGCATTACTGAATCATGGTTATCAGAAGATGTACTTGACTCTAAACTCCACATGGATGGGTATATTGTAGTAAGACGAGATTCCCATCAAGGCAAATGTGGGGGGTGTTTATTTTACGTCAAGGACGGGGTAACCTACTCGACTATCACAGTTCCTTCTACCCATATAACCGAATATGACTTTCTTCACTTAGATGTGGGGGGTTCAAACACTAAAACTCTATTCTCTCTGTTGTACCGGCCCCTTAATTTTAATCATTATTCTAACACTGAACTGGAAAAGGAACTCCGACATGTCCTCTCTCTGCCGTTTAAACACTTCGTAGTCATGGGAGACTTTAACTGTTTTTTTATAAATTGGGCCAATCCTTCAATACCAGTAAATATCTTTGACTCTAATCTTCTGGATATTTGTGCCGTACATGCCCTCAAACAGCACCTACTCTCCCCTACTCGTTATAGAATTGGAACTAACCCATCCTGTCTTGACCTAGTACTCTCAAATGACTCAGTAAATATCGATTCCATGTCCTTCCTTCCCCCTCTTGGAAAAAGTGACCATCTTGTTGTGACCTTTGTAGTACATTATCCGGTCCCTATCTCTAATACTTGCGAACTTCAACTGAAACCTATACCAGATTTCAGGAAAACTGATAGCAGAAGATTTAGAAGCTTCCTGATAAATACTAATTGGGAAAATTTATATACTTATGATCTTGAAGGTGCTTATGCCTTTTTCAACAAGGTAATTAGTGAAGGGTTAAATCTTTTTGTTCCTTTCAGAATTCCTATACATACTAAGCCTAGACTTCCTAAAGCCATATCTAGAATGATTCACAAGCGGAATAAGGCCTTTTATTTGTGGAAAGCTACAAAGCTACCTTGCTTCCACTATAGATACCTAGATACTCGTAATGAATGTACTAGACTTATTAGAGCACACAGGAGGAACTCATTACAAAAACTTCTAAATAAACCTAAGTTTAATAAAGCACTCCTATTCAAATTTATCAGGAATAAGCGGGTGGACACTCTTTCCTTCCCTCGTCTTAAAAATCAACAAGGTAAGGAAGTATCAGGTCCTTCTAGTTGTAACCTGTTTAAAAATTTTAACTCGGTTTTTTTAAACCCCGGAGTTACTCAGTCTCTCCCTACATCTGAGTGTCCACCTATAACACCTCTAACAATCTCTAAGCTCTCAGTCTCAGACTGCCTTAGGCACCTTAAGTCTATGTCTTGTGGTGCTGATGGGATATACCCTAGGATTTTGAAAAAATATGCGGATATTCTTTCCCCTCCCTAACCTATATTTTTAATTTTTTGGTTCAGGCTGGGCAAGTACCCTCCATATGGAAAGTTGCTTTTATTAGGCCTATCCACAAGTCTGGGAGTAAATCACTACCAAACAGCTATAGGCTCATAAGCATTCTCTCTACACCTAGTAAAATAATGGAAAGGTTTATTAGATCCCATTTACTGGACCATCTTTTTAAACTTAATATTATTAGTCCCGCTCAACATGGCTTTATGCCAAAGAGGTCGTGTCTTACAAATCTTATTACTTACTTAAATAGCGTCACAGACTTGCTTCAGAGGCATCAGTCTGTTGATGCTATTTATTTTGACTTTGCTAAGGCTTTCGATAAAGTTCCACATAATCTTCTTATTGCAAAGTTCAAGTCTGTAGGGATAGTAGGGTCCATTCTAGCCTGGATTGAAAATTTTCTCACCAACCGTACTTTTAAGGTTCGGGTAGGGGCAGATACCTCCTCCTCTTGTCCTATCTCCTCTGGGGTTCCTCAAGGGTCTGTTTTAGGCCCCCTATTATTTATTCTCTTTATAAATGATTTACCTTCTGCCGTTCACTCTAGTATTCTGCTTTATGCAGACGACGTTAAGATCTGGGGGACTAACCCAGAATTACTTCAAGCGGACATTTTTAATATCTTCAATTGGTCTTTAAAGAATCAGTTTCCACTCAATAAGGATAAATGTCAGCACATTGCTTTTGGACGACCGTCTAGCACGGTTTTTTATCTTTCTCTTAACTCACAGCCAATAAAATCGATTAAATCTATTAAGGATATAGGAGTTATATTTGATTCCTTGCTTAATTTTACTGAACACCACTCTTTGGCTACTTCAAAATGTTTCAGGCTCATTAAGTTTTTTACAAGAAATCTTGGAAGGATCCCACCTAAATGTCTACGCCTACTTTACATGCTGTACCTCAGACCTCATCTTGAATACTGTGCTCAAGTTACATCTCCCATCCTAAAATCTGACGTACTTAGATTAGACAAGGTACAGAGGGCTGTCACTAAAAAGCCTCATGGGTTTAAGAACCTTTCTTATCCTCAAAGGCTCAAATCTTTAAAATTATTTCCTCTAAGTAATAGGCGTCTCCGGGGTAATGTTATCCTAACTTATCAACTTTTCAATTCCGGCTCTTATGTGCCCTTTTTTACTTTAGCCCAAAATTCACTCAGGGGACATAACCTTAAATTATCTAAACCTAGATCTTTTTTCCAAATTGAAAAGTCATCACTTTTCACACAGAGTGATCACTCTATGGAACAATCTGCCTGGCAGCGTCATCTCTGCGTCCTCATTTTCAGCTTTCAAAAAGGCATATGACAATTATCAGCTTTCCAATTTCATTTAATCTATCCTTTACCCCTGACTAACTTCTGGTATCCTAATATTCAACCATGTTAATTTAGCTTAATTTTCATTGTTATTAATCTTCTGATAAACTTGATAAACAGAACCGAGGATCAAAAGGAGTTTTACTCTTACTCAACTCGCGTATTTAACCTGAACCTTAATACAAAAGAATGACTTTATAAATAAATGTGAAATTTAAAATTATTCCATGTTCTCCATTTGGCTTTAAAATAAATCCTGTGTTAATTTAAAACATAAAGGTTTATAATTATGCACTATTATTTTACTTACTTACTTATTACTATTGTACATTAATTGCCGATTTTAGGATACCATTCAATAATACTTCACTACATACGGAGTTTATACAATACTATCAGTAGCTATTTTATATTAGGATTTTGGAAAAGTATATTAAAAAATTATAACATTAAATGTATTAACTAAAATGCATTAAATTATTTATTTTTATTATTTTATTTTTTATTTTTATATATTTTTATTGTTTTGAAAATTATTTGAAAAACATTTTTTTGCAGTAAACATTTTAGAGAAGCCGAACGTGAGTCCGCATTTAGTACGTGTAATGGGATCCGAACATATACCCACTTAAGTCCAAGTTTATTTATGTACCGCTAGACCACCCCAGCAATCTATTAAATACATTATCTTTAACTCGTTTTTTAGATAATTATGTTTTACATTTTAACTACTTTTCTCACAGTCAGTAATACCATTTTACATCTTCTATTGCTTTACATTATTTCTAACTCACTTAACTCGTTATCAAAAAATTGAGTTCACACATTAAAAAAACGCTTTGTCCTAGTTAACTTAAATTGAATCATTCTTATTGGTTCAATGTTTACCAAAATATGTTTGGGTTACCTAAATAATGCATTTTTTTGCCTTAAAAACAACATTTGCTTAAATTTAATTATAAACTAAATATTAAAAATTTGTATAAGTGCCGGAGTAATTTAGTGGTGCAGCGGTCAACTCAAGCTTTGGTATGCATAGGTATTTAGAAGCTAAATCCAAAGTGCCGAAATATTTGAATTTAACCAACGCATCAAAAAATTATTAATTCTTAACACAGGGTACAAATCTTTATTATTTACTTTTTAAAAAATGTATAATTAATATTAAACTAAAAATCGCCGTTTTTCATTTTTACCAAAATAATTGATAGAAATCACACAAAGACTCTAATGGCCAAATCATTCATTAATCTAATATCTCAAAAATATTTTTTTTATTAATTGTGTATTATATAAATAATAATATGTTTACAAAATAGATTGCAGATTTTAATCCTACATATTTTATTATTAAATCACATGAGTTAAATAAAAATAACAATAAATTTTTAAAACTACATGTATGTATATTTTTTAAATAGATCTATAAACTGGTTTGTTATTTAATGACTATTGTCATTGTCATTACCGTTTTTTTACCGACAAAATAAACAACGTTCTATATTTTGTTAATTAAAAAATTAATATATTAAGTAAAATTGTTTATTAATAACATAAATGTAAATTACTTTGTGCAATGTAAATTTTGAGACATCTATAAAAACTTGATAATCTCACGAGTGCAAAGTTTCTAAAATAAAAGTAGTATGATTAATATGCCTACATTTTTTAAACATTATTAAAGAATGTCGTAAAAAATTTAAAAAAATTGTTTATAGCTTGTTGTATTAATTTTACAAAATCTTTTTAATGCGTTTAGTAATAATTTTTGTAGAAATTTGCTGATATATTTTATATACCGTACAAAGCAATAGTTTTTGTGCTAAAGTACACTTTAAACTGTTACACGCAATTTTGTATTAGCGTTATCTATGATTTTAAACTTGTTTATATCAATAGTGTTAAAAAAATATTTTAAAATTAACTAGAAATATTGCTAAAAATTTTATATTTATTAATATATATACATACCAAATTTGTAATTTTTGCAGGTTGATAAATATCAAATATAAAGGAATAAACAAAAAATATAAATAATATAAACAACCATAAAGAGCAACGAGAGGACCGAACACAAGTAAAAAGTATTAAACATAATTAGTAAGAGCTAACTTGTCGTAGGCTACATTAAAAGCATGGAGACTAAGAGCATTAACAATATGGGCAGGAAGACTATTCCAAGCAGAAATAATCCAATGGGAAAATAGTGCTGTCTAAACTTAGTGTGCGCCCTGAACTTACGCAACTTAAAAATATGTTTCCTGAGACTGTCATCAGATTTGGTGAAATAATAGTATAGGGTGTTTGACCTGAATAATTAATAAACTAGAATTAGATCGCCTTGAAGACTCCTATTCCCTAACAGGAAGAGATTAAAACTAAACAATCTATCTCTATAAGGAAGATGTTTGAATGCTCAAAGAAGTCTTGTAAACTTTTTCTAAACGTTTTCTAACAATATTAAATAACGTTTTGACATAGGAAACGTAACTTGAACACAGTATTCAAGGTGTGGTTTGAAGTATAACATATAAAGAAGTCGAGTCAAATCAGGAGAAACTCTACCAAGATTTAGTTTGAAAAAATGCATAAGACAAATGCACGTTTGTGAAGCCTTAGAATGGTGCGCCGAGAACTGGAGAGAAGAGTTGAATACCAATCCCAACTCCTTGACAATATGCAATACGGAGAATCTGGTAAAGGAACGTAGTAAATATTATTACTGGATTATTCAAAAAGTAAGTAAAAACATTTGGACCAATTTAGCTGGAGCCGATTTTTAAGAGACCATTTGAATATATTCTGGATGTCAGATTGCAATAGATCAGAGTTAGAACCCCAATTTTTTACATTATCTGCGTAGAACAGAATGTTTAAATGAACCACTGCAGGTAGATTATTAATAAATAAAATAAATAATAGTAAACCCAAAACCAAAGTTTGAGGGACCCTTGAGATAATATTTATTAACTTGTAGCGGTGACAATTGACAAAGAAAATTAGAACTCAAAGATAATAAATATTATTATTTTATTTCATTACAAAAATTAACATTTAATTTCTGGAATTAATATTTATTAAATATTAAACTTTTTGTTTGAATGTGGGAACGGCTATATAAACAACCGTTCCCACGCCGTTGAACACTTTCGTCCGCTTCCGTTCAGCATCCCACCTTTCGCCTCTATTTCGGTTTTATTTGCCTGTTGTTAGATCCTGTAAATTTAGCAATAAACTTTTCCCGTCCTGTCTTTGCGTCCCTGTAAGAACGCAAAATATTGAGGGAAATCGCAACTGGGTTCAATTTACGCAACCTTCGTTAACAAGCAACGTCGTTTGCTTTATAAACCGCCTCATTGTGCTAATTAGTGAAACCCGGCTACGCAGCCTTCTTTGGAGTCAATTTTACAAAAATGGTGAGGACGACACTCAATTGCCAGTTTATCAAATTTGGATTAGCATTATTCCCAGGATTTAAAAAAGTTTTGTAATATCAATTCTTTTGTTTATACATTATTTTGATAATAGCTTATGTAAACAACTTCTAGTTTTTTTAATTATTATTATTAGATATATATATATATATATATATATATATATAGTAATTCTAAGTCATGGAAGACAACTTTAACACTAAACCGAAATTCGACGACCAGTCCCCCAAAATTCACCCGACACTCTATTGCCAGTCTCCGTGCCTTGATACTGAAAACCTAAAATGCTGGTACCTACTGTTTGAGTATGATTTTAGATATTATGGTATCGTCTCAGGAAACGACATATTCTAAGAAATTAAAACATTGGGTTCCCTTTATAGTTCCAACTAAAAATATAAGAAAACGTAAACTGTGAGATGAATTCATTTCATATATTCTCGTCAATCACAAACATAACCTTTTAGTATGTATATACAAACAAAGGGTACAGATGATTTTTAAGTTAGTACAACTTACAAACATAGACAAGGAAACAAACAAACAAGCACGAACACAAACATTACGACCAAGCTAAGTTTAATGTAGTAACGAACTGTTTTTGTGTGTGCACAAAGCACGTTTCAATGTGTGAATATAAACAAATTCGAGAATTTTCAACATATTTAAAGCTTGAGAAATAATTAGCACTTTAAAACAATTTTTGGAATTGATCTGGTGTTTGGTTTGTAGTAGATGACGTAATATGGAAGATGTGCATGTGTGTTCACTTCCGTTTGACCAATTTGGAATGTGTTCTTTAGCCCGATTAGCTAAGCCACGCATTGTCCGACCAATGTACTTGTCACCAAAACTGCAAGTGAACTGATAAATGCAATGTGAGGCGAAAAATGTTTCTTTAACTGTTTTAATGTTGGGCAAAGGAAGACCTTTGGTAGTGAACAACATTCTTAGTTGGATCGATGGAAAGGTCCTTTTATGGTTGCTTTTAGCCGAATTTTGAGAAGGTTCATAGTATCATCTTTTTTGAATGGTAATTTTAAGCAAACAAGCTTCTTTTCATCATCGTTTGTACCCGGATTTTTGTATGGCTCGAAGTGGTGTTCAATGAATTTTGTTGGATACCCATTATCAATTAACAATTGCTTAATAGTTTCTCTTTTTTCATCGATTGTGTCCTCAGAGCTAAAGTTTCTGTGCACGGTTGAACAGTGTTTTGACAAGTTCACGTTTGCATTGAATTGGTTGAAAGCTCGCGTAGTGTAAATATTAACCAATCCAAGTAGGTCTATGGTAAACTGTACGTTGAAGCAATCCGTCACTTTTCCGCGAAATTGAGACGTCTAAAAAATTAATTATATTATTTTTCTCAAGTTCATGTTTTGTTCTTATATTAGGATGAATTTTATTCAAATTTTGCAGCAGTTCATCAAAATCTTCTTTATTGTAAGCTACGACAACTATATCATTCACGTCCTGTTTGTATATGGTCATGTTTTGTATCAATGTTTTGATCTGATCTTCAATTTTTGATAGAAAGATATTTGCCAGTGCTGGTCCTAATGGACTACCCATGGCTACACCGTCTGTTTGACTATAAGATTTGCCATAAAAATTAAATTTGACAATTTGGGTGCAAAGTAGAATTAATTCTTTTAAATATTTAAGAAGAATTTTCATGTTGATTTCATTTGACATTATGTAGTCACCTAAGTAGTCCACCGTTTCTTCTGGCGGTACATTTGTGAAAAGTGACTCGGTGTCAATTGAGGCTATTATTTTGTTGCACATATTGAGTTTTTCTATATGTTCAATAAACTCAAAGGTGTCCTTGAGATGATACGTACTTATTTGTTTCTCAACTGGATCGATCAGATGATTCAGCCATTTTGCAAGTTTATGGTATGATGAATTTACCATAACTAGAATTAATCTAATAGGAATGTTTTTTTTATGAGTTTTTGGTAATCCATGCAATTCAGGTGTGTAGTTACCAATTGGTTTTAGGAATTAATATTCCGATTCAGTGATAAAATTATAAAGCTTTAGAATTTAAAGTTTGTAACTGATATGCTTTTTAATTAAATCGATGTTGTTTTTTGTAACTGTACCCCTTTTTGTATATATATTTGTTATACGTTTGTAACTGACGAGAATATACGAAATGAATTCGTCTCACAATTTACGTCTTCTCATATTTTTATTTGGAACGACACATTCTTTTAAATAGTTCACTGGGTCCCGATACATTTTTTTGAGGTACTTAAGCCTTTTAGTATAGTTAATATTTATTAACTCCAGTTAGTTTGAACCAAAATGATTTAATGTAGAATGATGTCTTTTATGATCTAGTTCAAAATTTGCTTACTATTGATAGGCGATTTTAATGCGACCTTAAACAAAACAGATTTAGATACTTCTCAAATATTGAACCACATAGTTATACTGATAGTATAAATGATGATGGCTATAGGTTGTTAATGCTAAGCAGTCATTGTGAAACGGGTGATAGAAGCACCTTTTTGTTAACAAAAATATATACAAGACAACGTAAGTTTTTCTTAATAGAAAAACAGTAAACAAAATTGATCTCATTTGTATTAGCACAAAATGGTGATCTTCCTTGCATACCGCGGTGTAGATGTTGGTTCTGATTACAATTTTGTTGTTGAAAAAGTTCGTTTAAAATTAAAAAGAATAGAAACTAAAAAAATTACTTTTATTTATGTCTGAGAGACTTATGCAACCAAATACCTTAAACCAATTCTACAAAATGTTTAAAAAATACATTTTAAAATTTATAAAGGGTAGAAAAATTTAATAAACAGTAGAAATTGTTTTAAAAAACAATTACAAACTGTGCAACAAATGTGCTAGGTCGAAAATGTGGCTTTACCGAGAAACAATATATTTCATCAGTTTCCTCAAATCGAATTGATCTCAGAGTGAAAATAAAATTCAAAAGAAATTATGTGATGTGGAAAATATTTGATAATATGTAGAAAACTTTAGATAAACAGGTTTAAAAAAGTTTCGTAAAGATAAAAAATAATTGGTTAAAAAACAAATGTAAAAAATTAGATACAGCAGCAGCGGAAAGTGATTGAAAGTATTTGTTTAAAATTGTGAAACAACTATCAGGAGTTACAAAAAACATGAATATTCCAATCAAAGAAAAAAAATGGTCATTTACTTCTAACAGACTATGAACAATTATTCAGATTGGTAGAATATTTTGAAGATGTACTTCATCAGCCTACGCCAAATACTTTCATAAATTTTGATGACGATAAAGATATAAATGTGATTCAAAATCCCAAAATATGCATTGATAATATTTCTGTAACCAGAGTGCTCTATGCAATTTAAAAATTGAAAAACAATAAAACAGGAGGACTTGACAAAATAACTGCAAAAATGTTTAAACATGGGAGTGACGTGGTAGCATGCGAGCATGCTCATTTATTTGGTAGATGATAAAACCAACCAAGGGAAAAAGTTGCGAAAGAAGGAGCCAATAAGAGTCAGATAACCTTTGTGTGATTATTCGGTAGTTGGGGCTGGGATAGTTTCAAAAAGTGTGACCAAATTTGTATGATGACGCAATACAAATCGTATAGTGCTAAGTAAATATTGATTATATTTTTTTTCAAGGTCAAACAATTCCCTTTTAATAGAAGAATGCACCAACGTGACTCACACTTACTCACGGAGGTTGACCAATAAGTAAATATTGATTATATTTTTTTTCAAGGTCAAACAATTCCCTTTTAATAGAAGAATGCACCAACGTGACTCATTTACGGATAGAACCAACCAAGGTAAAAAGAATTTTGAAAAATCCTATTGGTCAACCTCCGTGAGTGAGTGTGAGTCACGTTGGTGCATTCTTCTATTAAAAGGGAATTGTTTAACCTTGAAAATGTATATAAAGTGGAAAAATCAATATTTACATAGCACTATAGGATTTCTATTGCGTCATCGTGCAAATTTGGTCACAGTTTTTGAAACTTTTCCATCCCCCCAACACACTCACACAAAGGGTATTGGCTCCTTTTTTTGCAACTTTTTCCCTTGGTTGGTTTTATCATCTACCTTGGCGAGCAGGAGCAATTATTACTTTTTCCAAAAAAAGAAGTCTGAACAATTGCAATAATTGGTGCGAAACAATCTTATTGTCTGGTGTGTTGCAAAGTAATTAAAACCCGTTTAAGTAAATATCTTCGAGAACAACAAGCAGGTTTTTGGAAAGAAAGAAGTTGTACTGAGCAATTATTCACTCACCGTAACATTAGTGAACAATGTCAATAATTTTAACAATGACTTACAATTAATTTTATTGATTTCATGAAGGCTTTTGATCGTGTTCATCAATAATTTTTGTAAAAAATCGTTAAGTTTTACTAAATGCCGTTTAAATATGTAAATATTATGGGTTCTTTATACAAAAATTTAAAATTTTGTGTTTAAGCAAAAGGTGGTCACACTGTTATGTTTGATATTGTGATAGCAGTACGTCAAGGTTGTATTTTGTCATTGTTTTTTCTTGTTGTAATTGGTTTTATTATGACTTGGTTTATAAGCATTTTGTCTTATGGCATCAAATAGAACCATAGTAGATTAACAGATATGGACTTTGCAGATGATATTGGTCCACTCAGTGAGACACCAAAAATGACGCTTTTTAAAATAAATGAACAAAATATTGATACTGTCAGTTATTTTATATATCTGAAAAGTATAATTTGCCGGGGTGTTTTAGCGGTACAGCCCTCAAATTCGGACCTCGGTGGACATGGGTTTGAATTCCATCACCGGCATTAAAATGCGGGCCCACGTTTAGCTTCGATAATTGTCCACTGCTGATAGATGTTTCTCGTAAAACATTCAAAGTAGCAAACATAAGAAATAAAAAACGAATAAGCCAAAATTAATGTTAAAGGCAGACTTGAAAAGGCAATATCAGTCTTCTATAGACTCAAATCAAGATAGTCATGTTCTTCGATCCTTCTAAAGACAAAACTTTATTTATATGCATCAATAAACATTTCTACGGCAGAGTGAAACGTGGAAGCAAACAGACAAAATTGGTAAGATGGTGAATATTTTTTATTACCGGCATCTTTGAATTATTTTAAAAATTATCTGTAACAATTACATTTCAAACAATGAGATAATAATGAGAACTGACTATTGTTCACTACATGTTATCATTACAAAATTATTTGGTCAACTTTTACGTTTTTCGCCCAAAAGACCGACAAGAGTGGTTTTGGAATAGACAATTGAAAAATGGCAAAAGAAAGATTGGCGGTTCACAAAAAACTTGGACAAAAGCATTTGGGAAAATCTAATTAAAATAAATGTCTTAAAAAGTCAATCTGTACATATAGAAACTGTTCTACGCATTAATTACTATTTATATAACCGTACATAAAAGAGTTGTTTGTGCCACGTCAAACAATTTTAGATAATTATTTAACTAATGAGAATAAAATAACTTTAGGTAATAGCAGAGTATAAAATTCTTCTCAATGAGTTTTTTGATCAAATGAGGTAATAAGATTAATAAAAAGGAGAAAAAGATGTTAGCCAATAGAAATGTGCACTTATTAGTGCAAAAAGTGCAAAACATAATTTTCTTTTATAGATGAAGAAAATTACCCGAAAAACCAAAAACAGTTTTGGAATGATCAATTGAAGATGGTAAAAGAAAAGTTGGTAGACCACAAGAAACTTGGCTAAAAACCATGTGAGAAAACCCAATTAAAATTATTGCTTTATGGGATTGAACAAAACGTTTGGCAATATATTCGAATACATAACAAAATGTTGTTGTCTCATGTTTCTTTTTGAATTATGAGACTTTTTTGTTTGCATTTTACTCTAACTTTCATCTTATTATCCCATGTTTATTTTTAAAGCAAATGAATTTTGTAACAAATTAAAAAGTGTATATCTAATGTTTATTTTTGCATAAAAATCTTTAAATAATAGTTTATAAAAATAATTAAAAATTGTTATTTTTCATTTTAAATGCGTTTTTAATTTTCTGAATTGACTGACAATACAGTCGCGTCCGTGCTGACAGCTATCACAATGAGTAAAATTAAGCCAAATGTTACGATGGCAATAATCACTACAACGTGACTCATTTTATCTTTTTCTTCTACGTCCGGACATGTATAATCTACAGCAAACAAAATCAAAATAGACGTATATTGATTGTAGCTTTTAATTTTATTATGCACAAATAATTTATTTATACCAATATTATTAATGTTTGAATTCGGTCAATATTTTTAAACTTGTGATAAAAAAAATAGAAAAGTAATTGAAATATTTGTTATTCTTGGGTTTGTTATACTTTTTGTTTTATGCATAAATAATTCCTTATAAAAAATAGTTGAATAACTATTCTGTTTTGTTTACATAATTATTTGACAAATGGTTGCAAATATAAACAGTAAATTGATAACATAAAAGCAGTCTATTAACTGACAAGCATTTTTTACTATAAGTGTATTATTTTTTCATACAAAACCCTTTTGCTTTAAAAATTAGCATGGGGAAACAAAACAGCATTAACAAAGTCTCGTTGGCACTGACGATTCTGCAAATCAAAGATTGAGCTTCCTTTCGGCTTTCACTCAACCCTGTCATCAGTGTAACTTTGTCATCTGGATACGTGCGATCACATTTTTGCCGCTGTTTGCCGGAATAACGTCTCCTTGTATTGTTTCCGTAGCAGTATAAATTTTTTACAGAGGCCAGGTTGCTAACCTTGTCCTCAAACCCTCCTTTACTCAGGCTTGGGACTGGCTAGATTGAATCATTTCTAATCCAAACCAGGAGGAGTTATAAATGTATTACTTAACTATTATATAAGGTTTTCAGTATGTGGTAATTTTGACAAAATCAAACCTATTGAGTACTGGTCGTTTGATTCACAATTATATCTACCCGGATACAAATGTAGAGTCCTCATCGCTTAGCTAGTGAAGTTATTATTATTATTATTATTATTATTATTATTATTATTATTATTATTATTATTATTATTATTATTATTATTATTATTATTATTATTATTATTATTATTTTTTTTTTTATTATTATTATTTTAATACATCTGCTGCACATGTTAACTTATAATTTGCCCATAAACTTGTTTTGAATTATTGCATCATCACAAGTTATATTAAGCTTTATGTATTTAAATACATTTTTATATATTTTAAAATCAATTTCAGTAAATAATTGAAAACAGACGCATTTCATTGACTACTTCTAATTTTGACAATTTTCAAGTTATAAATGAAACATTCCAATTGAGTCATTAATTACAAAACAATGACATTGTTTAAATGTTATAATATTTTATAAAACACAATTTGATTTGAAAGATGTGCACTGATAATTACTCCCAACAAGAATGGAACAACTGTACAGTGCTCCAAGTAGACTCAAAACTAGTATATTTATTATTCAATGAATCCGACAATTTTAATACCACACAAATTATAGAAAACATATAATTTAAAAAATCACATTATAACAATGTGATTATGTGATATATATATATATATATATATATATGCAATGCAATGAATTTAAATGCTAAAGATAAATTACCAGCATCAGTTACAGAACTAGAAAACTGCAAAAACTACAATATTACAAAATTATGGTAAAATGTATTATGTACAGAATATTAAAGCTTTAATTTTTATCACTTATAAATTAAAGTCAGGCTTTTCTAATAAACCTGTAAGTCACACACGGTAGGAGAATATATTATTACTAAAAGCTAAAAATCACATTGTTATAATGTGATTTTTTAAATTATATGTTTTCTATAATTTGTGTGGTATTAAAATTGTCGGATTCATTGAATAATATATATATATATATAAGCTTTGTTTAAACCACTATACCTAATCATAAACGCAAAAGATATAAAATAGTTAAATATTTGTTTCAATAAAATAGGTTATTTATTAAAAAATGCTATTTTTGTTTACACCAAATAAAGATATGAATTCATTTCGTATATTCTCATTAGTCAATAGGAAGTCAAACCGAAGTCGTCTAGTAGTACAGCGCTCGATTTAAACCTCGGTGGGCATGACTTCGAATCCCACCACCGGCCCACTAAAATTCGGACCCACGTTTGGCTTCGCTAAAATGTCCACTGCTAAAAGATGTTTTTCGTAAAACATTCAAAGTAATAAACATTAAAAATAAACTCATGCACTTCTCCCATATTACGTCACTTACAGTAAATTAAACAATAAATAAGCCTCAAAAATTGTTTTAAAGTGTTGATTACTTCTCACGCTTCCAATATGTTAAAAAATTCTTGAACTTGTTTATATTCACACATTGAAACCTAGTGTGTATGCACGAAAACAGTTCGTCACTATATTGAACTTTTGTATATATATGTTTGTGATTATTACTTCTATCTTTATTTATTTCTACTACTTTACATGTTTTTACGGAAAACACATTTTTTAATATCAATAAAAATTGTATATCTTACCTTGAGGATCCATTAAAGGTAAATCTGAAAACTTGAAAGCTTCATATTTCAAGTCAAAAAATGTAATTTTGATAAATGTAACGTTGGAATATTTTGGGAATAATTCAAAAGCAGTTTCGTCGCACGCATAATGCACTCCCATAGGACTGGCAAAATATGTTTCATTAGTAGAGGCATCGACCAGAGCTAATTTCAATTTTTAAAATAAATTGTATTTATTATGATTATGCACAAAGTTTTGGTCTGGATATTCGAATAGTAAAAGTAGCAGTTAATAAATTTCAGTTCAATTGTTGGATAAATATTTTATAAATACGGAACTTTCTACGTTTTTTTAAAACACTGCAATACTATACAACTGTCCAAAATTTAAATTTTTAGCAATTAGCAATGTTTACTCCAATTTCATTGTCTTAATTAAATAATTGTAGATAAATAAATTGCAGTTTATACAAAGATAACTTTTTTATTATGATTGTGAATATGTATAATCCAAAGCTAAGTTCTTCTAATTGAATTAAATCAAATAAATTTATCATTCATTGAATCTTGCATTTCCAGTATTTTACTCTTAAAAATCTATTAATATTAAATTGCTCAGGTATCTGTATTTTAAACATGTATTGATAGCAATGATGTAGTCTAGCGGTACAGCGCTCGAATTAGACCTCGGTGGGCATGACTTTGAATCCCACCATCGGTACTGAAATGCGGGCCCACATTTGGCTTTGCTAAAATGCCCACTGCTGAATAATGTTTTTCGTAAAACATTAAAAGTAGCAAACATTAAAAAATGTTTGTACAGTAAATATACTAGGAATAATCTTTTAAAAAATGCATTGTTTCAATTTTATACTAAGTCCAAGGCTTTATTTAAACTAATAAATGTATATTTTTTAAACATATTAGAGAACCAGTTATATAAACGAATTGAAATAATTACAAGTCTTTGCTTTGAAAATTTAAAGCACTGGGTTCTCATCATAATTAAAAATAAGAATACTGAAAGACGTAAACTGTAAAATTAATTCATTTTTTATATTCATGTTCTTTACAAATAACATATATATATATATATATAAAGCTTAGATGTTTCTTATTAGAGATGTGTTTATCAAATAACCATTAGATGCAATTAATCAAAATTCTACGCATAGTGCGATTCAAAAAACTTTTTCTCAAGTCCGATAACTCGATCAATACAATACAATTTGAATAAAACCTTTATCAACACTTTTTTTGATTAGATAAACATTTTCTGAGTAAAGAAGCTAATATTAACCGCGTTTTTAAATTAAATTTCTAACAATGTAAACTGAAAATTAAAGGCCTTTTACGTGTTACTTAGATTAGAATAAAAGTGATTTTATCAAAAAATTACAAATTAATTTTACAAATTAATCAAATTATTTATTTATAATTAACTTCTTGTACATTACTAACATTGTTTTATTATTAAAAAGTAAATATACACAATAGAATTATATCATACTTATTCCTTTATAAAATTCTTTAAAATGAATATATACAACCGCAAACGTTTCTTGAGGAATGTTTTCGACTCGTATAAGTAAATATCGGCCTTTTATTACTTCGTAACCTTCTGTAGTCCATGTTTCATTCCACGTTAGTTGTAGCTCCGTTGCGTTCGATGTGCACATACCATTTACTTCAGTTTTATCTATTCTGGTTTCATCTAAAACGTCTGTTTTATATTTCTGTTGAACCTGTATAGTTTAAACAACAATTATATCAAACCATTGGATAATAAAACATTTCTAACTTAACCTTTAACAATATTAAGATATCTAGTGTAATATTTATACATTATTACTATATATATATATATATATATATATATATATATATATATATATATATATAACTATACGATTAATTCTTATTTTCAATTTATTGTAATATTGAATAAATAAAGAAGTATATACATTTTAATTTTTATTAAACTTACATCTTTGGTACCTTCAATTTGAATGCGAGCTTCTAAGATCAAACAGTATTTACTATTTTGATCTTTAAGTTTAGCTACAAAAGGACCTTTAGTGTCGTCATCATTTTCTTCCTCGGCTTTAAACAAAAACCACTGACTTATCAAGAGTGTATAAATTAAATACTTATGTAACATACTAACTAAACACAATATACATAAACAAACAAACAAACAAAAAAGTCTTTAAAAAGAAAAAATGTTTTTGTAAATTTGTACTTAAAATTTTATAATCACATTTTAAAATGAATATCAATATTTTAGTATTAATAAGGAGTTTTATTTGTTATCAATAATTGGTTTATTTATTATGTCGTTGTGCAATTCATTTAAGTGTCTTCCATTTTTACATTTTTAGTCCTTGTGTTTAAAGTCAACCAAGTAAATCTGATTTGATTAAAAGTAAAATCAATAAGTTTGCAAACACGTTTACAAACGAGTAAATACTTTTGACAAATATTTAAAATTTTGGTAAACCAAATAGTTTAAATTTATGAGTTAAAAAATTTGCATTTATTTTCATTAACATGAAATGTGATTAACGTTTTGTACTTTTATACAGATTCCGTTGATATATGCACTTGGTTTCCCGTCTTTATGTTCTTTCATCTCCCAACTTACTGGAATCTAATGTTCAGATTAGTCAAATATTATCAACTATTTTTATGGATTAAATAAATAAAATAGGTAAAAAACAGATTCAAATGATAAATTAATAGCAATAATACAATAATTGATGTGGGTTAATCAAAAATAACAGTTGAAGCATTTAAGTAATATAATAATAATAATAACTAATGATAATAATACTATTAATAATTATTATAAATACTACTACTACTAATAATAATAACTAACAATAAAAATAATAATAATAATAATAATAAAAAATAACTAGTAATAATAATAGATATAATAACTAATAATGATAATAATAATAGTAATAATAATAATAATAATTATTATTATTAATAATAATAATAATAATAATTAATAATAATAATTACTAATAATAATAATAATAATAATAACTAATAATAATAACAGCTAATAATAGTATTTTTTAAAATTTATGTTTGCTACTTTAAATGTTTTACAGGTAACATCTTCCAGCAGTAAACATTTTAGCGAAACCAAACGTGGGCCCGCATTTAGTACCGGTGATGAGATTCGAATCCATGTCTACCCGAGTCTAAATCAAGCGTTGTACTGCTAGACCACCCCGGCACAGTAACGATAATAATAGTACTTGCAATGGTAGTAACGCTAGTCAGTTTTCTGAATAAGTAATTTATATTCAATAAAATAGTTCACGGTTGCTCCAATAATTTTTAAAATATGTACAATTTTGTTAATTTAACAATTTTAATAAATAAATAAAACAACTGCATCAATTTTGTTAAATCGCAATTTTATTTCCATATACTTACTACTTTTTTGACCGTAAGTAGACAATAATAAGCCCATTTTCTATTGGATGTTACAATTTTATCGACACCCTCACTGGAATTGTAGAATCTACACTGAAAATAATTTTATTGGTCAAAATTGTAATCATACAAGTTTCTAAGCAAAAACTATTTTTATGTATAAGTAGTACTAAATTTGCCAAAATATTGATATATATACTACATAAATTGCTAGAAAAGCACAAACATTGAAGAGAATGATAAAACTAGAACAAATAAGTTTTAACATTTACATATACCATGTTTATCTTGACTAATAATTATATTTATCTTGGTTGACGTAATCATAACACCCATCTATTCAATTTCTTCTATATACACATTTTGATATAGCTGATGTTTGATAACTTATTGTAATTTTTGTACTTTAACATTAGATTACCAATGAATTTCAAACACTTTGTTTGTTTTAGTTGAGTGTTATTATATTCATTGTAGCAAAGTAATTATTTTGCAATATTTTTCACTCTATTAGTTAGTTAATTTTTATAGAACAAAATAATTAATTTTTTTGGATTTGTCAAATGAATAGTATTTAAATGAAAATTGACGTTAATTATAATTGAAAATTATATAAAAATTAAATAAACTTAATCGATAATTGTTGAACTATAACTTTAGTAAAATATTTGTAAAATAGTTTAAATTACCAAATTACTAGTTTACAACTATATATCGATGAGGGTTTGAATTCCAATCTTGGTAAAATGTTAGCAGTATTATCAACATTCACGAATAATGCGTCTAATCCTATCTCGTGAATATTTTGCTAATGTATCTTAACACTGTTGTCTGTTTTAACCTATAGCTAAGTGGTGACAATATTGACATTGCTTGCATCAGCAAAACAAGACTGCATTGTTTTGACTTCCTTAAACTTATTCGGAATGATTTAATTAAAATGAATGTCTTATAGAATAAAATAAAAATGTTGGCATGATGTTCGAATACATAGAATTATTTTCTTGCCTCATATTTTTTAATTATGAAACTTTGTTGTTGTTTTTCTTGCAACTGTTATCTTGTTAATTTATGCTTATTTTTGAATCAAAAGGGATTTATAATAGTAATAATAACAAACAGGTAGTGTTGTTAAAAACATGTATTTGAGTAGAAGCGAATAATATATTGAACAATCGGTAATGATAATATATTATTGGCAGCATTATTATTAAGTTTTTGTATAATTTTGACACTATAATACTGGTGTATTGTTTAAACTCTCATTACTCATCTGTTTTGTATTTATATTAATAAAATGTTTGTTTTAATTAAACATTTTAATTAGCTTTAATTAGTCAATGGACATGATGCAAATTGATGCTCGTGCGGGTTGTTCATCTGTGTAAATACGCAATGCTTCATTTAATTATTTTTATATATGAAATTATTATGCCAATATCAATCATGAGCGTTATTCGGCTAGCTATAAAAAAATGCAAGTTATAGAAATTATTATTTTACTAAAAATTAAATTTGTTTCAACAATTTTGATTATTTATAATTATTTGTCGTTAAAGCATTGAAAAAAAAACTATTTATTAAATGAAGGAAGAAAATTGTTGCATTGCCACCTAATTTTGTGCAATTATTTTCGTCATATTATCATTGTACCTATGGCAGGAAGCTTTCTCAAATTTGTATTTCCCGAATGGAAAGCAGATGCAACATTTTGTTTGAAAATTATGTTACAAATGTTAGTTAGTTCGTATGCGTGTAAGTTTAATTAAAAATTTTCTAGTGTATTTTGTATTAATTAAAATTTAATTATGTTTGAGTTTTATTAATGATAATACACTTACTTTGTTTTCACTATTATTGCTATTATAACTCCTTCCATTCTCAGTTTGAATCTTGTGTTAAAAGAGTCGAATTATTGAATTGTAGAACTACCAATACTGTTTTTATTCAAAATATGTCATTACTGAAAAACAACAGGAAAATGAATTTATACCAATAAGCATTATGATGTAAAAATTATGTAAATAACATACGTTGACCTTTATTAACTCTTTATTAAGAATAAAATGATTTAAAATAAAGCATTTGTTTTTATTTACTAAAATTATTTGTCACACACGCGAAGCTCGATGGTTAAAGGCGCTGGCCTGACGCCAGATAAGGCGTGGGTTCAAGTTTGTATGTGTACAAACTTGAAAGGCATACGTTGTTGATAATTTCAAATAAGAATAAAACAGCTGTACAGTGTTCCTGAGTAACCTAAAACCAAGTGGATTTATTTTTCAAGTGAATCTGACAATTCTAAAATAAAAGTAATCTTTTAAAAACTCTTTCATAAATTACATTAATTGTTCAAAAAAATTAAATATAACTTATAAAAACTTTACATTTTTACATTTTAATTTACATGCAATATTTTTCATAATTTTTAAAACGTTTAGGTTTGAGGTTATGTATATATATATATATATACAATATATATATCAATAATTTGTTTGCTTAAATACGTGATACATTTTAATTCTATTTCAGTTATTTATTTTAACCATAAAGGCCTTTCAATCTACACAGCAAAAAATTTTTATTACATCAGGCTGGGCAAAGGAGTAAGTGTAATCTAGGTTTTGCTGCAATAAAATTGTTTATCAATTATTATGATAAGTGGTCTAGTAGTACATTGCTAAACTCAAACTTCAGTGAATGCAGATTTAAATGCCTCTATTGGCATTGAATGCGGACTTGCATTTGACTTTGCCCAAGTGTCCACTTATTTGTTCTTGTGCGTCACTTGAGTTCATTTTGCACAACACAAGTAGAGGTGTTTAAGGCAATAAATTCGTTGCTAGATTCTAGTTTTGTATCAATTTTACCAGGTCACGATAATAAAAGTTAAACAAATGCCTGCAGTTAGTGTCGGCAGACTACGAGTCTGTCAATGTGACAAATTACACCAGTTTAACACGGACAAAAGTTATGTTTTTATGCGTTATCGTCAGTTGAACAACTATTTATAGTTTCATTGTTGATATGTTAACAAAAGTACAATGTTTCATTATTTTAACCGCATAATCAATTGACTTTCAGGGATATACAGAGATGGCATTAAGTGCATTTTTTGAAGGGTTAATCGTAATTGGATGTATACAAACGGTTTACGCAGTACTTCGAGAAATACAAAGTTTAAATTTACTTAACTGTTGTTATATAAAGAAACAGGAATTCAAAATTTAAACACAACAAATCTTATTTTTTCAATTTTGTATTTGATAAAAATGTTTTTTATTAAAAAACGTTTGTTTATATTTTTAATTTGGAAAAAAGAAATAAAGGCTACATTTTGTAAATGTATTTATTCAATAGATAAGAGTTAATGAAGGAAATTAGATAAAAATGTAAGCTAATAGTAAAAAATTATAAATGACTTAAATAAGATGTTTTTAATTATTTGAGTAGAAGCAAACAGTATATTGGACAATCGGTAGTGGCAATACATTATTGGTACCATTATTATTATGCTTTCGTATATATACACTATAATACTGTTGTATTGTCTAAACTCCAATTACTCATCCGTTCAATATCTGTTTTAATAAAATGTTTGTTTTGCTTGAATATTTTAATTAGCTCTAATCAGTCAATGGACGTGGTGTAAATTGATGTTCGTATGAGTTGCCTATTTGTGTAAATCCGCAATGTTTTATTTTTTTATTTTTTTATACGGAATTATTATGATAATATCAAGCATCAGCGTTATTTGGCTATCTATAAAAAATGCAAGTTAGAGAAATTATTATTTTATGAAAAATAAACTTTATTCAAATATTTGTAATTATTTGTAATTATTTGTCGTTAATGCATTAAAAAAAAATTTATTAGATAAAGGAAGCGAATGTGTTGCATTATTTTCCGACTTTCTGTACTTATTTTCGTCATATTATCACTTTACCTATGGGAGAAATTTTTCTCAAATTCGTATTTTCCGAATGGAAAACGTATACAACATTTTGTTTGAAAATTATGTTACAAATGTTAGTTAGTTCGTTTGCGTGTAAGTTTAATTTGAAATTTTCTAATTTATTTTGTATTAATTAAAATTTAATTATTTTTGAGTTTTATTAATGGTAACACATACATTTTATTTCCAGTATTAATGCTATTATAACTCTCAGTTTAAAACCTGTGTTGAAAGAGTAGGATTATTGCATCATAAACCCATCAATCCTGTTTTTATACAAAAATATCAGGGAAATGAATTTATATCAATGCGCATTGTGGTCTAAAAGAAATCAGTGAAAATTGTGCAAATAACATGCGTTGAAAATAAAATGATTTAAAATAAAGCGATTGTATTTATTTACTAGAATGTTTTATCACAAATTGGTTTATTCTATGTACTGATAAAAATACACCTGCAATAATATGAAAATAATAATAAAATATCAACTTTTTAAAGGTTAATTAATTGTAAAAATAGTTACATTATTTATTTTAAAAAATCAAATATAAATAATTAAAACTTTACATTGTACATTTTAATTTATATGTAGTGTTGTCATAATTTTTGTGAAACGTTTACGTTGAAGGCTTTTTATTTTACCAATTTATTTCTGTAGAATTTGGTTTTTATTTACATAAAGTAGTTTTTCATAAACATTATTTTGCACTACCATTTTTGTTTAATTAAAATTTTAGAAATTGGAGCTATTTATAAGTAGATGACTAAATATGACACATTCTTGCTGGTCACAAATTTATAGTTTATACAATTAAACAATATGTCAAAAATAGATTTATAATAAATATTGTCAGTTCTTTTACCATTTCTTTTATTAACAATCAAACACGCCAAAATAAAAACAAAATACTATATAAAAATAGACGTTTATTTTACCGATATTTCATCAAGATTACCTAATTGTATTTTGATTAATCTGCAGTGTTTTTTACGCTTTATTTAAAACGTTTAGGTTGGAAGTTGTCCATTTTATCAATCAATTTTTATAGAATTTGTTATTTCTTTGTACAAATTACATTTGTTAAATATTATGTTATAGTAACATTTTATTCAAATAAAAATTTAAAGATTTGAGCTATTTACAAGTAGATGTATGTATGTGACACGTTTTTGGTGGTTAAAAATGTACTTTATACAATGGAACAATATGTCATTACTAGATTTATAATAAATGTTGTTAGTGTTTTCGTCATTTGCTTTTGTTTGCAATTAAATAAACCAAAATAAGAACAAAATATTACATAAAAATGGACGTTATTTGGATCATTTGCATCTCTATGCATACATCATCATTTGTTTTGTATTTTTAATCAAACAACAAATATAATAACTGTTTCTTTTGATTAAACCTACTTCTACTTCATTATGTCTACATTACAACTTTTTTTAACAAGAATGTTCAATTTTTAACTATTTATAAAATTTCGTAATATGCTTTTTTTGACTAATATTTATGTACGTAAATACTTTTTCACGTAATTTGTTTGCTTTAATACGTGATACATTTTAATTCTATTTCAGTTATTTATTTTAACCATAAAGGCCTTTCAATCTACACAGCAAAAAATTTTTATTACATCAGGCTGGGCGAAGGAGTAAGTGTAATCTAGGTTTTGCTGCAATAAAATTGTTTATCAATTATTATGATAAGTGGTCTAGTAGTACATTGCTAAACTCAAACTTCAGTGAATGCAGATTTAAATGCCTCTATTGGCATTGAATGCGGACTTGCATTTGACTTTGCCCAAGTGTCCACTTATTTGTTCTTGTGCGTCACTTGAGTTCATTTTGCACAACACAAGTAGAGGTGTTTAAGGCAATAAATTCGTTGCTAGATTCTAGTTTTGTATCAATTTTACCAGGTCACGATAATAAAAGTTAAACAAATGCCTGCAGTTAGTGTCGGCAGACTACGAGTCTGTCAATGTGACAAATTACACCAGTTTAACACGGACAAAAGTTATGGTTTTATGCGTTATCGTCAGTTGAACAACTATCTGTAAACTCATTGTTACTATATTAACTACATTGTACATAAGTTTAGCAAAACTGTAATGTTTTATTATTTTAACCGTATAATGAATTGATTTTTAGAGATTTACAGAATTAAGTTCATTTTTAAATGGATCATTGCAATTAAGTGTGTACAAACGGTTTATGCAGTACTTCGAGAAATACAAAATTTAAACTTTCTTGACTGCTATAATGTCACAAAACAAAATTCAATATTTGAGAGCAGCAAATTTTTTTTAAATTTGTATTTGGTAAAAATATTTTATTAAAAAACGTATATCTGTATTTTAATTTAAAAAAAAGAAATAAAACCTTTATTCTGTAAATATATTTATTTCGTAGTATTTTTAGTGTTAAACAATATAATTATTCAAAACAATTAGATCGTAACTTTTAAACCGGATTTGACATTTTAGTATTAATAGTATGTTTGAGCGTTTAATATTTTATGCCCTGGTATTCCAATTACATATATAAACCACAACAAATACTATTTGAAAACAATGACTGAAATAACGGAGTTGTTTGGAAAACCAATAACGACAATAAAACAACACACATTATAAAAGAGGAAATATCGGATAAATATAACCATAAATAATATAGCATTTTGCGATTTATAGCCTTACAAATTCATGCACTATTGATAACTAAATTATATGAAACATCAATTTTAAAGAATACTCACAACACCTGTATACATTAACAGGCCCTTGTAACCAAGTGCATAATCATATTGATTATATCATAGTGAACAAACGTTGGCGCTCTTGTGTTGCTAGTGTTAAAATTAAGCTAGGTGTATATTGTGGTACAAACCATTGTTATTTACTTGTAGTCAAATACTAAATCTGGTAACAACAATTTGTGCCGTTTCAAGCTTATACAACTGATCATTAATTTTAGAAAACTTTAGAATTTTAGGTAATAAAGAGATTTAATCTTTTAGCTAATTGCATTACATCATTACTAAATGATTTTAAGGAGAATAAGAAGAATATTGTGAATAATATTACAAATAAATACATATACACAATGCAACAACTACAACCATTTCAAAAATTAACGCAAAAATTACAAAAGTATTAAATCTAAATTAATTTGTCAAGTACTTAATAGTTCATTTATATATACTTAAAAATATTTATTTAAAAAGGCTGAGTCGGTCAAAATGGTATATTTTAAAAGCTACTTCTGTATAAACGTGGATAATAAGTTGAAGCTACATAATTATATATATATATATATATATATATATATATATATATATATATATATATATATTATATACTTTTATATATATATTGTAAGAGTTGTAAATATATACTTTACAGTAATTATTGTAAGAGTTGTAAAGAAAATTATTAAGCCTGTAGAAATATCTAATCAAAGAGAGAAGACAAAATGTAAAAATATAATAATAAATAAAAGAAATTAGATAAAAAATAAGCTAATCGTAAAAAATTATAAATGACTTAAATAAGATGTTTTCAATTTATTGAATAAATTACAGGAAAATGGACACTAACATTTTATACTTTTAGGAGATACTGCTTTTTTATTGTTTTTTATTGTTTCAAATCTGTGTTTAACACAGATTTCTTAACTGGTCCCCTACCAGAATCAATTCTAAATTCGGGTTGCCCTACTATTTCGATTTTTTTAGTCTCTAAGTACCTTTCTCATCTTAAATCTACCTCTCGGAGTGCTGATGAACTTTACCCGAGAGTTTTCAAAAAATGTGCCTTGGTTTTTGCTCCTGTTCTGACTCATACTTTTAATTGTTCCATTCATTTAGGTAAGTTACCCGCAATCTGGAAACTTGCCTATATCCGGCCTATTCACAAGTCCGGTTCCAGATACAAACCTGACAACTTTTAGCCAATCAGCATTATATCAGGACCTAGTAAAATTTTGGAAAAAATTATTAAAACCCATTTACTTAGTTTTATTACTAAAATAACATTATAAATTCAGCTCAAGATTCTGTCCCTCCAACCTTCTGGTGTTTACTAAGAGTATTACTAGCATACCGGAAAGTAAACCATCAGTCGATGTAATGTATTTCAACTTTTGCAAAGCTTTTAATAAAGTGCCGCATTCCGCACTGTTAAGTAAACTAAAATTCTTTGGGATGAGTCCTCCACTCCTTGAATGGATACGCGATTTTCTCACAAACCATTATTTTAGGTAACACGGTCTCCGCTCTCACTCAGATCACCTCAGGTGTCCCTCAGGAAGTTGTTGTTTGTTTATATTATTTTATGTTATTTATATTAATGATTTGCCCTCGATTGTTCAATCTGATATCCTGTTTTATACTAATAATGTCCAAATCTGGGGTTCTAACTATGAGCAATTGCAACACGACATTAATAATATTTGTAAGTGGTCCCTAGACAATGCACTCCGCCTGAATGTATCCAAATGTAATTATTTCATTGTTGGAAATATTTCAGGTATTTGGTCCAGTGTCCCTAGTTCCCAGGCTATTACTAAGGTAGACTCGGTTAAGGACCTAGGTGTGACATTCAGTCCCTCCCTCAATTTTTTGTTTTACCACAATAAAGCAGTCCTGACCTGCTACTGTCTGACTAATTTTTTAGGCGTAATTTAGGAAATATCCCTGGTAGCTGCACCCGACTCCTTTACTAACTTATATCAAATCGCAACTTGAATATTGTATTCAAGTAACGTCCTCCATTCTAAGGACTGATATAGTCAAACTTGATAAGACGCAGAAAAGTTTTAGTTTATTACCACGAGCCTTCAAGAATGTTTCTTACCCTAAACATTTAGATGCTCTCCGTCTATTCCAACTGCAAAAATAGGAGACTCCGGGGCAATCTCATTTTAGTTTTCAAACTTTTTAACTCAAACCAGTTTAAGTATTTTTTGTCCTTTTTAACGGCCCACGTAAAAAAGACCCATTCAAAATTTCTAAACCTAGAGTTCATTCTCGACTAGGTCTCCATTATTTTTCCTACAGAGTTAATTCTGCCTGGAATAACTTGCCTCTACATGTAGTGTTAGCCTCGTCTCTCCAGACTTTCAAATCGACATATGACAAGCGCTATCTTCTTAATTTTACTTAAACTTTATTTTAATTTGTTTTTATTTTTTATTTTTTATACGATACCTTTTGAATCCCTGCGGTACGCTTGCGTGACGTGCTAATCAAAAGTAGCCTTGTTTTTTAGCGCTTGGTCACTGTCATTACGTGTTAATCGTTTTAATCGTTGTCTTTGTGTTATTATTTTTTTAAAATAGTGATTGCCGCAATTTTATTGCTCAATTACTTTGTTTTTATACCGTTTTTATGCTTCGTGGTTAGCTTGTTATATATTTTTTTGTGTGCTCTTTGTGTCAATTGTGTAGCTGTGTTGCGCAATTGTTTAAACAAGTGCGATTTATTTGTACTCGTGCTTAAAATATTTGTATTTATATCCGAATATCATCTTGCTTGTTTTGCATTGTGATACTTGTTATATTTTATTATTTACTTTTAAACCGCTTTTTCAATGGGTCCCAATTCGTCAACGTGTGGCAGGCGCGGGTGTAGTAAGTCAGTGAAGTAGATATGCTCTGTTCTGGTTACTCTACCTGATTTTATGAGTAATGCACCGGTCTTTCGGAAGCCCTCTATAACGTGTTAGCTAGTAGCAATACTGATTTTTATTGCATTAATTGCTTTTGGGCCAGAAAGGCCAAGATTACTCCCCTTTCTGATCCTAAGTTAAATCTTTTCCTTGACCTAGTTAATAAGCTTAATAAAAAAAACTCAGACTTAAAAAAATCAATGGAGTTTCTTCACAATACTAACATTTCAGTTGCCACTGTCTTTACAAAACAGGCAGCCGATTTTAGCCAACTCTCTTTTTCTGTTAGAAGCCTTTTGACAGCACCTAATGTGTCTACTCCGTCTCCGGTAACAAATGCCGTCCTCTGACTCTCTCAAAACGAGATACTATCGGCTGCCAAGCAATTTGCTGCTGATAGAAAGCGAGAAAAAATTATTTTAGTTAAAGGGATTCCTGAATCCGTTACTAACTATAAGGAATTAGTTACTGAAGTCATTATCACCTGTACCCCTGGTTGTTCAAAATTTAAAATTTCCCGTATGACTTGTAAACGTCCCCACATTTCCCCTCCCGTTATTGTTAGTTTTCGTACTACTAAAGCTGTTGCCGATGTCCTTAGCTCTTGGCCCGCTTCGCGTAAGAAATTCCCAGGTATTCGTTTACATATAGATCATCCGCTATCAAATAGGACAGGCAAGGTTCGACTTCCATTGCCTATGTCCTGTCCCAAACTCTTGGTCATTCCAGCTGTAAAACTAACCCCTCTCCGTCCTGTCGATAGTTCTTCCGGTATCTCAAATATACAGGATTTTCCCCTCCCGCTCCGGAGTCAAGTTCTAGTCTTCTACCGCCCAAGCAGGTCAAGTCCTTTATTACCCTTTCTAGGATAGCCCCTATACATGCTTTTTACACCAACGCGTTCAGTCTTTTGAATAAGTTGCCTGAACTGCGTAATTTAGTCGAGGCCTCTAATCCCCACATTATTGGCATTACGGAAACTTGGCTTTCTGAAGACATTAGTGACAACGAGTTGCTAATCAATGGCTATAATGTTATCAGACCAGACCCTCGAAATCATAAATGTGGAGGTTGCTTATTCTACATTAAGAACGGTTTAAATTTTTTAATTGTTGAGCTATTAAATTGTTCTTTTTCAGGATACAATCTCCTCTCAGTTAACAACTCGCTTTTCTCAGATATGTTCGTTCTCTTCTCTATTCTATATCATCCTTCCTCTCTCTCCGAAGCCTCTAATCTTGCCCTACTTTAAGACCTTTATTCGATACTATTAACAACTCGCAACCCTTTGGTCTTGATGGGAAACTTCAACGCCCCTTCTATCAACTGGGGGGCTCTGACTTGCTCCTCAAGTCTCTTCTTCAATTTAGCATTGAGCATGCTCTTACTCAGCATGTTTGAACTCCCACCAGATATAGGACTGGTTGCTCCCCCTCCGTTCTAGATTTAGTCTTCTCCTCTCATTCATCGCTTATTGACTGTACTTCTCTTCGGGCCCCTTAGGTAAAAGCAATCACGCTTTTTTTTTAAGTTCAGCTCCCTATTTCATGCTTATTTTCTCACCACCAGTCCGTAGCAGTCCCAAACTTCCGTAAAGCAGATTTTGCAGAGCTTAGAAATTTCCTTTTGTAGTTATAACTGGGATTTCCCACAGACGACCGATATTGATAGGTTATACTAAATTTTCATCAATATCGTAAGACTAGGAGTAAACCGTTTTATTCCGTTTCATAACCCGTCCCGTCCCAAACCGAAAATCCCTCGGTACCTTCTTCGTATCCTGAAATTGCGTGATTCCGCTTTTCGCACATGGAAATCCACTGGCCTTCCGTGTTTTTTCTACAATTACCTCGATCTCCCGAATAAGAGAGTCTCAGGTTTTAGGCGGCTTAAATATTACAAACTACGTACACTTCTGAAAAATTCCAAGTTTAATAAGAGCCTCCTTTTCAAATATATCAAATATAAGCGTGGCCGAGATTTCTCCCTCCCTAGGCTAAAGGACCAAAATGGTTCCTTCCTCTCATTACCTGAAGTTTGCGATAATTTTGGAACACTTTAAATCTGTCTTCAATACAGATTTTACTACTATTCTATCACTCATGCCCACTCTTAACTCTGGGTATCCTATCGTTACGCACTCTTTGGTTGCTAAATATCTCGGCCTGGTAAAATCTTCTTCTAGCGGAGTCGACAAGTTTTATCCAAAAGTTCTTAAAAAATGCGCGTCAGTACTTGCTCCCCCTCGCCTACAAGTCCAGTTGTAGGTTTTTTCCTGATAGCTTCAGGCCTATTAGTATCCTATCTGGCCTTAGCAACATTCTAGAAAAATTATCAAATCCCACCTTATTAATTTTATTATAAACAATAACCTCATAAATTCTGCTCAACATGGATTTATGCCAATAAAATCCTGCCTCTCTAATCTCTTATTGTTTACAAAAAGCGTTACGTATCTGCTTGATCGCTCCTCTTCCGTCGATGTTATCTACTTCGACTTTTGTAAAGCCTTTAATAAGGTACCTTACTCAGCAAAGTTAAGCAAGCTAAAATTTTTCGGCGTAAGCCCTCCTCTCTTGACGTGGATACAAGACTTCCTGACAAACCGTTATTTTAGAGTTAAGTTAGGTAACGTATCCTCCTCCCTTACCCCTATCAATTCAGGTGTCCCTCAAGGATCAGTTTTAGATCCTTTATTATTCATTATATACATTAATGATCTTCCCTTCGATTGTTCACTCTAACATCCTGCTTTACGCAAATGATGTTAAAATCTGGGGCACCAACCCGGTTCAATTACAGGAAGACGTTAATAACATCTACAAGTGGTCCATTGATAATTCCTCCCTCTGAATATCTCTAAGTGTAACCACTTTACCCTTGGTTAACACTCAGGCAACAGTTTCACAGTTCCCAACTCGCAGCCAATTGCTGAAGTTAACTTGGTAAAGGACTTAGGTGTGACCTTCAGTCCTTGTCTCAACTTTTCGTGTCATCATAATAAGGCTATTTTTAAATGCTATCAACTAGCCAAATTTTTCCGACGTAACCTTGGCACTATCCCAATTAGTTGTACTCACCTCCTCTTTCAACTCTATATCCGGCCACATCTTGAATATTGCATTCAAGTCACGTCTCCTAACCTAAGAGAAAATATATTGAAACTTGACAAGGTACAAAGGAGCTTTACTAAACAGCCGCGGTCACTTAAAAATTCCACCTACTCAAATCGTTTTAAAGCTCTCAAACCTTTTTCACTCGAAAATAGGAGACTCCGGGGCAATTTTATTTTAGTTTATAAACTCCTTAATACTAACCACTTCAATCTCTTTGCCCTCTCTAACGAGTCTTGTCGAGGACATCCGTTTAAGATCTTCAAACCTAGGGTCTATTCTCGTTTGAGTTTACATCATTTTTTGTATAGGGTTATTTCTGCATGAACAGTTTACCTGCCCATATTGTCTCAGTCTCGTCCTAAATTCCTTCAAATCGGCCTATGATTCGTACTACCTTTATAACTTTATTTAATTATTTGCTTTTTATTACTTTTTATTTTTATATTGCTTTGATATTGATACCTGATACCCAGAACCGAGTACCAAAAGGAGTTTTCTCTCTATTTAACTCGTGTATAAACCTGAAACCTAATATTTTGAACCAAGGATTAAAAGGAGTTCACTCCTATTTAACTTGTGTATACACCTGAAACCTGAAACCTGTTTGCAAAATTTTTTAACAGACTATGTTACAAAACTTGCTCTTTTTTCAACTAAACGATAGAGTTTATAACTTTTTTTTTTTTAAATTAGTTAATTTATTTTATTTTTAGTGACGTTGTTTTAAAACTTAGGCTAATAATGTATTTTATATTTGTATTTATGTGTACTAGTTTTAACTACAGAATAATCAACACCAAGTCTGTGTTAAAAAAGATAAAAACTTAAACGTATAATTGGCAATTTCACTTATGCAAAAAAACTACATATTAAAAATATTTAACTTATATTAAATTTATTGAATGTGTATAATCTTTTAAATAAACATTATTTATTTTAGTTTACCAACTTGTAAACTCTGGCCGCAGTGCATTGTTTTTCGTTCCTTTACGGGACTCATTAAGGGAACATAAATTTAAGTTTTTAAAGCCTAGAGTTTGTACCCTTCTGCGCGGTTGTTATTTCTCTCATAGGGTTATTTCAGCGTGGAATACTTTGCCATCCCATATTGTTTCTGATCCCACTCTTTACTCCTTCAAGCAGGCCTATAATAAGCATGCCCTCCTTAATTTTATTTGGTCTCTTTTTATTTATATTTCTGTAACTAATCCCCTTATACTTGCCATCCATTTCATTGTTCCCTCTGAAAATTTGAGACAATTTGAGAACCGAGTACTAAAAGGTGTTTTGGCCTACTCAACTCGTGAAAAATCCTGAATTTTGTATCCTGTATTATTAAATTAACAAAAATATTTTATTATATTTATTTTACTAAATATTAAAAATTGTAATTAATAACAAATATTATTAAGTATCTATTAAAATTATTTTTTTTTGTTATAATATAACAATAATTGTGAAATATTTTGTTAATTATAATTTGCGATTCCTTGTCTTGTTCCTAATGTTTTCACTTACTTGGGTTATAAGTATGCAATTTAATCTTTTTATTTTTTAGCCATAATTTTGTTTTTTGATGTTGTACTTTCTGGTCAAGTAAACAATGAAGTTAACATTGAAAATAATGATACATCTCCTGCTAAATTCAGCATCACTAATGGAAGCACATATTGTCTTATAGTTCAAGCAAATCTTAACATACTTGTGCCAAAAACGGTAAGGTGATTTTTATTAATTTTGTTTAAATATTATTTTGTGCGATTTGTATAATTGATGACTTTCATGTTGAATGACTTTGGATGTATAATTTTAATTATTTTGAGAGATTCATGTATAAGGAAATTATTTTTTTAATGTTATATTTTTATATTGTTTGTGTATATGCCAAGATAGTTGAATTATTTAAGACAGTAAATTGCTGATATTGCATGGGTTAGTTCTACTTCTGATAATATGACAATTAAAAAAAGAATTTAATTTCACTGTTCTTATTTTTCTTTCCAGTAATAATTAATTGTTTATTCATCCAGATAAAAAATTTCCAAATGGTACTTACTGTTAAATCATAACTTTTATTAAAAAAAATTCCATACGAATTAGACTTTTGTTGACTAAATATTAAAACAAAAATCATGATATCCGATAACTTTGAACAGAGTACTAAAAGGAGTTTATCTCCTATTTAACTCGTGTTCAACCAACCTGAAACCTGAATTATTTTGTAATAAATGGAGTTGAACATTAAGACTTTATGATTAATCTTGTATACTTTAAGCGTTGATTTGTTTTGTGAATATTTAAGTTTTACGAGATGCGAAACGTTTATTAATGCTTTACTGTTATTGAAAAAATAATTTCATTATTGGCTATTAAACGTGTGATATGTTGGATATATATATTTATTGAGTGAAAATATTTTCATTATTTATGTGCTTATTAGAATTCAGTGTGATTTTATTATAATCTGTTTTTATTCTCTTGTGCAAACTGTTAATTTATAATCTTTAGGTATTTTTAGTGGGTTTTGTATTTTCAATTGAGTTTGATATGATAAATGTAACTAAATAATGATTAGATTGAATTGCTTTGGATGATAGAAACTGTTGAGATATTCATAGTTTAGTACTTGTCTGGATCAGAGGTTCTAAAGTTTCGGTATGTGTATTGTTTTATTTTCTGACCTATATTACATACTGCTAATTGTATCAAAATTTTATAATTGTACCTACTTTTGTTTGCTACTGAAATATCTGAGCCAATAATAATAATATTTTACTATTATTATTATTATTATTGTATATAATACACTTGAAGATGTTATAGTTATAAGTTAAAGGCTTATATCAGTTTATTGATAAATAATTTTATACGATTTGTTTGAGATTATCTTCATTGTTATTAATTTTTCAGGATAAATTAATTCCAATAAATGCAACAATTAACTCCAAAAATAATAAGTATGTGACCGCTTATGGACATTGTGCAAATACAAGTGAAAATATTATTTTGTCATGGCTTCCAAAAAGTTCAATATATAATACAACATGGCATCTCGATTTAAATTTTACTAGCGATGAAGACTATTATAGTTTAACCTATATCAAATTGGTTTTTGGTCTCAACAATGGTTAGTTTATATATATATATATATATATATGCTTTAAACACGAGGAATTTATTTTTGCACTTTTTTTATTCTGGTCAATATATTATATAATAATAAAATAAAAGTTGGTGGCAAAGTCATCTCTTTATTAGTTCCAAGTTCTTGTAACATTCCATGTAATCCCTGTTTATTACTCACGGTTTACGGAGGCGTGCACAGATATGTCAGTCCAACGACTTTGCCATTGTTTCCAAGATAAAGTTCTGGCCATAATAGCGTGAAGATTGTCTCGAACAGCATCCATCCAATTACCTTGGCATTTGGACAAGCCGAAGTTACGGAACGTGAGATTGCATCAGGATTTTTACGAAGAACGTGTTCAAGCCAGAGTAATCTACGTTTTCGCGATACCAAAGAAGGAAGATCGTGAAATTGGAGGTCACCTCGAATTTGACAGTTACCGATCTTTCTCGTCCTATTTCTTGATATAGAGGATGTAAAATTGGTGCTATGCCAAATATATTTGAGACATCTTGCCACAACTTTGTTCAGCTTCATGATCTCTAATCCTGTAAGAGTCCAGGTTTTAGCTGCGTACAGAAGCACTGTGCGAACCAATGAAGAGAAAATGTTCATCTTTATCTTTGGATTGATGTTTTTTGTCTTCAAAGTGGATTAGCGAGTTTTCTAAACGCAGCAGCAACTAAGCAAATTCGACTATTTACTTTACATGGGGAAACACATCATTTAATACAACCCTACTCACCGGAAGCTTTTACAAGAAAATCCAATGCACGCTGTAGTCGAGCTTCATTTTCAGCTAGAAGAACGACGTCAGCGTATTCTATATCGGTGATGGACTTTGTACCAACATACACACGTTCCATTTGTCCAGTAACCATAGCTATTCAGAGTAGTTTTTTATCTAGCAAGTCGAAAGCTGAATAGTAGTTTATGAACACCACGTACGCAGGACGCTGAAACTTTGCCCGATATTTCAGAATACGCCGGAGCGTATGAACCTATTTAACGCATTCCAAACCAGGACAAAAACCAGTTTGATTAGGACGAGTAGTCTTCTCCCTCTTCGGGCGAATCCTTTCAACTATAACTGATGTAGCAATTTTTACAGCTTTGCAAAGTAAATTAATGCCCCTGTAGTTAGCAGGTATTTGCCGATTTTTCTTGTGAATAGGAACAATAGTAGCACGATGCTAATCTTCAGGTCACTGCTCAGTTATCCAAAAAGCCGTTACGATGCCATATAGGTCTTCAGTAAGTCGTGAGGGATTGTATTTAAAGACATCTGAAGGAATTTTGTCGAATCCCGTGACTTTCCTAGCCTTGAGTTTACTACAGATACACATAATGTCATCGACCGTTGGAGCTTCTACAGAGATTAGATAAATTGCCGAAGGAACTGTTTCAAGAATGGATTGATCTTGGAGCCATCCTGTTGTGATTTTAGGATGGTTTAAAGTGAAGTTACCAGTCTGTTTGAGATGCCAGACAATTTAACTTTAATTTTGTTACCACGACAGTTGTTCCAATTTTTTTGTATACTTTCCCACTGTCATTATGGAACAAGAAAGCTCTAGTTTCTCTGCTCATCCTCATCATAACCTTTTCGAAATTCCGCATGTAATGATCTTGCTTCACTTTTTCTCATGCTTTTCTTTGCTTGTGTATAAATATATTAAGAATTGGTAGACAACCAGTTTGGAACTTTTGAGTTGATTAAACTGGGAGCACCAAACTAGCTGTGCCAATCTTTCGTTTCAGAATGTTCCAGGATTGATTTATTCCCATACCACAATTCGGAACAACAACTGGAGCTGATAAGTAAGCTTTGAAGAACTTGTCAGCATGTCACTGTGTAAGTAGAAGATAATCCAGAGCAGGAATACCGGAGCCAGCTTTTGTCATTCTGAGACGTAGACGATGCGAACATGAAACAAGTGAATGATTGGTATCATTCTCACTTCCTATTCGGTAGCCTCTGTTTGCGCAGCAATTCTTGATTGCACCGAACCAGCGTTTGCTAACCAAAACATAATCGATTTGTTTATGAGAACCATAGTACATCTATTCGCGAATTCACTTAATTTTCCGTTCTTGTATTGTTCACGCGATTTTGTTCGAGGGCCGATCCAGGGTGGGGTCACATCGTACCTGCAAACACTGCGCTAAAATCTCCGATAACAACGATTTGCGATGAGGTTGGAAGTTGGAGTATAACTCTTCTAGTTGTTCATAATACACATCATTCCTTTTCGCTATAATTATTGGTTGGAACATGACGTTGATGACGGCCATTGAGTATTTGGATATTTTAAAGCGCACAAACGCTAATCGTGAAGACATGTTTTTTCAGTCGCTTAACACGCCGGAAGCGGTTGGGGATAAACAAAATACTACCCCATGTGTGCTGGGTTTAATGCACAAGATAATGGGAGAAATAATACAACAGACTGGGAAAATGTAGGAAGACGAAACAGATTTGAACAATCCAGTCTTGTGTACCGGAGACGCAATGTCAATCTTATAACGACTTAGCTCTGTCGCAGTATATGTTTGGGTCGAAACAGACGACAGTAACCTTACGTTCCATGTTCCTATGCGGAGAGATTGTCGGATGCTAATTGAATTTGATGGGGGAGGGTACATAAAGTTTATTGGTTAGAAGATCGCTTTCCTGTGACGGCGCCAGTGTCCACAGGAATTGGTGAGGCAATCTTCTTTGGGGGCCAGGAGGAATGATACCGGTTGACGTATCCACGGGCGCCATCGGAAGATAACCGTTTACACATTGGTGACCTTAAGCCACGCTCATTATAATTAGATAACAGGGGTAAAGTCTCATGCAAACCCGTTTCATGAGAGTTGCACAGGATGAGGACCTGAGGCCTGATTTTCTGCCAGGGTGAACTCCATTAGCCTAGTAGGCTACATATGGTAAATGGATACTTTGAGACACCATTTAAGCATCTTGGGTGTTTGATAGTACCCATTAACTGAACGGGAGTTCAGTGAAAGCCAGTTGTACCGCTGTACATTCCATCCCTGCTGTTATTAGTCTAGAATGCCTATAAGCTTAAAGGTACCTAGTCCAGGATGCACCACGTGGAGGAATAACAGTCAGGAGTATCACCATTATTGAAGTTTGAAACTTTATAAGCATTACTCAAATCCTCGGGATTATTTAGCATCTCAATTTATTAGATATTTAAAGTTGATAATAATTCTAACGCAGTTGATGATAGAATCTCCTTTTCACTACTTCTAATTATACATCGCATTTTTAATAATTCCCTTTGACTGCACACGGTTCTGGAGTCCTGTAAATATATACCGGTTCAAGTACCTAACTATTCTTTCCATGATAATGTCTTGCCCAATAATAAGGATAACTTAATTTTTTAAAAACAACCATTGATTCTATCCATAGATGCACCACATGGAGGTGCAACAGTCAGGGATATCACTATTATTAGAAATCGAGATTTTGTAAGCATTACTGAAATCATCATCATTAGCATCCCCGTTTTAGTAATATTAATTCGTAAATTAATTAAACAAGTGTATATACTGATTTTGTTTATAATTTGATACATCTGTCGATTGACATCTTATTGTACTTTTAACGTATGTTTAAATGAGAAGCGATATTTTGCATCTTTAGTTTTTCATAGTTAGTCACATGATTTTATCATTTTGATTTTTCAGTAGGTTTTTAATAAATGGTGTACTTTGAAATTATTAAGTGATATTTACATTTAACACCAATATATTAGGAACATTATTAGTACATATTAATTTGTGACTTTTATATATTATTTGATCAAATGTTTAATGTAGCAAAACATAAATAAATAAATAGCTTCAGTATCCTTATTTAGCAAGAGTTAAATTGCATATTAAATGCTAAAAGTTTAAGTGACAACAACTGAGTTATCGAGGGCTTTCAACCCAAGTGACCGCCGTTTTTCATGTGTAAGATAACTCAGTACATCTTGGATCAGTTATTAATTCAGTTGACTTTTTGCTACTTCGGCTTAATCAAAATATCGAATTAGGAAAAAGCTGAATGTCACTGTATTTTACTTATTATTAATTTTGTTATTATTCTACGTTTGTTACGCTTACCATCCATCGAAATCGATTGTTTATATAGTACAAACATAGAAATAATGAACAGGTAACTATGCTACCAACTACAATGAATTATTGACTGATTTGATTTTATTTGTAAAACTTTCAGAGACCTTTACGTTTTCCAATAATGGATCTTTGTTTAAATGTCCTATGCAATCGTATTTCCAATGTATGTCTACAGAAACGTTAGATTTAGTTTCAAACAATTACAATAATACTGTTCGGCTCACTGTTAGTAAGCTAAAAGTATATGCTTTTGCGAATGAAACTGGAGACTCATTTGCTGGTCGATGTGAGTTATTTGTTTATATATATATATATATATATATATATATATATATATATATATATATATATATATATATATATATATATGAAAAAATACAATTGCAATCGTATCAATTTATACCATCAAAATGATTACGTTAAATATAAACGAGTTCATAGTCAAAGGTTGGGTCATTTATTAAAGTCAACACCTTTATAAACATAATTATTCAATGCAATTTACATAATTTTCATTTTCTAAATTAATAATTTGTTTTTAATTAATTTTTTATTATTTAATAGTTGACATTTTAATCATTAAACACGACACTGACGTTGCAATGATTTCATAATATTAGTGAGAACCAAAATGCAAAGCAGTGTGCAATGTGCAATATAGAAGATAGCTAATTATTTTTCAAATTATTTATTTGATACAGTTACAATAACGAGCTTTTTTAAATGATACAGATACCAAAAGTGAAGTGTTTTTTAAATGTAAAAAATATAGAGATATTCATGTAAATATTAAAGAAAAAAATTCAGATTACCTTATAGAAACTACTGTATATATTGAAAGATAAAATAACAATACGAGGTTAATTTTAGTCCAAATTGTAAAAGGTTGTCTTTTAAAATTGTGGAATATTATTTGGTACAAGGTCAACAGTAAAAGTACGTCTTATTATTTTAGTTATGGAAAATTAAGTTGGAGTTGCATTGTATACAAATTGAATTAGATGATTGATCTGTTTTGAACTTTATTTTGTTTATAGAGAATAAGACATTTGATTAAAAGATGGACATCTTGCACATTAGAACAAGGTACTGTGTCGAGTCAATTTTGAAAAAAGGTTGACTTCCAGTAGTCAGAGGAATGTTTGTCAAACCATGTTTTGTGGTGTTATAAAGAATAAAATATCCATTAAATGGAACATCATTTTTTTGACTACTCCAACAGTGGGGACATTGTGGCCAAGCCGAACGTGGGCCCGCATTTGGTGGCGGTGATGGGATTCGAACCCATGCCCACGCAGGTTCAAGTCGAGCGCTGTACTGCTAGACCAGTGATATTTTTATTTCAATGTTTGAAAATGCTTTCACACTAAAATACAATGCGTTGATATGAGGGTTATAAAATATCTTTAAAACATTGTGCAATGTCACATTTTAAAACTAACGTTGATTTTATTTACTTGAAAATTAAAATTAATTGTTACATGGGCTAAAGTCATTTTTGTATAATTATCACCTATATTACCAGTACTAATGCTTTCAAGCTTGTTGTTATTACACTAAAACGAATCATTTATAATGATTAAGGAACATTGTCTAAATCCAGCGTTGTTAAAAATACAATTGCATTTGACCTCATTAAGAACATAGTTAACAGAATATCTGACCATCTAAGCCAGGTGATTATAAAAAAGGTGATCATATTTGTTATTAAGTATGTTGTATATAATGCAAAGTAATATTTCATAAATAAATTGAATCTTATAGATTCATAATTTTGTCATTGAAGGGTATATAATAAAATATTAATAACTGTTTTATTGAAAACATATTGCATCGTGTAGAGAAATTGATATAATGTAGTGTATAATTGGTAATTAAAAAATTGCATATATTTGATTTCTTGTTTGGATTCATTTCATTCATTTTGGTTGGTGACGTAGTCACCTTCTTCATTATTTCCCATATTTATACGACATGTAGAACGATCGATTTCGATGGCTTGACAAGCGTAGACAAACGTGGAAGAATAACGAAGTTTCTTGGCTGGTAGACGGCATCCTTGTGACGTCGCCACTGTTCGCAAAGATTGACGAGACCGCCTGATTTTTTGTCAGGGTTATCTCCCTTAGCCCAAGAGCTACATATGGTATACGTATACCTTTAGATACCTTTTAAGTATCCTGGGTGTATGTTCGCACCCACCCGCCGTAGCGGAAGCCTAGTTAAACCGCTGTGCACTCGACCCTGCTGTTATTAGTCTAGATGCCTAGGGGCACCTAGTCCAAGATGCACCATGTGGAGGACAACAGTCTAGTAATTTTCGGTGTTTAATTCCGTGGCACCTATTTTCCTGCATTGCATTTTATAATGCGTTTGTTTTTGCTAGAAGAGTAATTGGTCGATTGACTTTCGCTCATATAGGTGGATGACAGTCTACAAGTGACGACGTCTCGTTGAGATCGGCGGTTGATGCGATGTTTGATAGCACAGGTTTTTTGCGATTGAAAATTGGGTGTGCAGTTGTGAATGTCGTTGCTTATTTTGCTTTCAATTTTTAGCAACTTATAAATGTACAATAATTGTCGCATTGTAATGTCAAGTTATTTATTTTGCTTTTGTCCCTAGTCTCTCAATGTTCGGCCGACTACATACCGAACAAAGTAATTCCAATCGTTGTTGGAGTCATGATTTCTGTCATGATTATAATCGCTTTGGTCGCTTTCGTTTTTGTCAGCAGGCATCGACGAGCTACATATCAGCCAATTTGAAATCCCTCCTATTGTCGTTATACATACACAGTGCATTGCGTTTTGATTGACTCATTTTTCATATTTATTGATTTTGGTACATTTTTCAAACAATAATAACTATATACAAATTATGTATAATCCATATTTTACACATTATGTTGGAAACTTTACATTTCTATTACTACTGTATATTCAGTATCATTTTTGATTAATTAATTAATTAAAAAATTTACATATTTGTTTCGATAAATGTTTTCCCTAAACATTTCGTTTTTTCCCGGTTTTATAATAAAATGTCACAAGCCTATTTATTCTTTTTGTCTACACTAAAAATGGGCGTAATATTGAACGTGTGTAACCTCGATTGCATGTGTTTATTTTAAACAACACTACACATGTGACTGTTTGAAATTTAGCGCTTTAAATTAGAATTCAGTTGAGATAATATGTGCATAAATTTAGCAAGCGTTGTTCAAAAAGTATTTGGAACTTGATTGCACAAACATAATATTTAAATTCATTGCGTTTTATGGAAACATGAAGGCTGTAAACATTGATTATATATATATGAATATATATATATATTATATATATATATATATATATATATATATATATGGGATGCTAATGTTCCTGAGGATTTGAGTAATGCTCATAAAGTCTCAATTTCCAATGATGGTGATATTCCTGACTGTTAATCCTCCACGTGGTGCATCCTGGACTAGGTGCCCCTAGGCATCTAGACTACTAACAGCAGGGTCCGAGTGCACAGCGGTATAACTGGGCTTCCGCTACGGCGGGTGGTGCGAACATACACCCAGGATACTTAAAAGGTATCTAAATGTATACGTATACCATATGTAGCCCTTGGGCTAAGGGAGATAACCCTGACAAAAAATCAGGCGGCCTCGTCAATCTTTGCGAACAATGGCGACGTCACAAGGATGCCGTCTATCAGTCAAGAAACTTTGTTATTCTTCTACGCTTGTCAAGCCATCGAGGTCGATCGTTTGCTATATCGTATAAATATGGGAAATAATGAATGATATATATATATATATATATATATATATATATATATAAGGATTTCATCTATCGTTTTTGAAATTGGAAATTGTTTTAGTTAGGTAAAAAGCCACAGTGATTACTGTACTACAACTCCTTTCATTTTAAAAATCTTCAAGGTCAGGATTGTTGTACTCAGATGCACTTTTTAACAAAGTGCATAGCAAAAGATTATTTTCAGTTTGGTCACCTTAGCCAATTATTTCTAATTCGCTTGAGTTCATTTGTGTAAGACTTGAAAGGTGTGCACTGCTGATGATTCCAAACACCTGCACGTGCTTCTGGCTGACTGAAACCAAGTGGATTTATTATTTAAGTGAATTTGACAATTCTAATAATTCACTCTTGAAAGCCCATCAATAAATATAACCGAACTGTGCCAAATGGACCTGTATATGGTAAAAGTTCTTTCACTTGCTCAACCGGTAGTAACATAGCAGCATTTGAGGACACTGGGCAATTAGAATTCATCAGATTTACTAGAAATAATAAATTTACAGGACTAAAGTCATCCATCTGTAACTCAGTGGTTTAAGGCGCTAGCCTGACACCAAATGGGGCGTCTGTTCAAGTTCATGTGTTTATGACTTGAAACGTATACACTGCTGATGATTGCAAACATGGATGAAATAGCTATACAGTGCTCCTGGTTGACTAAAACCAAGTGGGTTTATTATTCAAGTGAATCTGGGAAATTCAATAATTCATCCTTGAAAACTCATGAATAATTATATTTTAAATCGTCATCTCCATATTACCATATTCAATGTTCTTACTGTTTTTTTCCGGATAGTAAGCATGATGGTCAATCAATGCTTTTTGTATCTACTCCTAATAATAGATAGTCTTGTTACTATTTTACCAACAAGCTTTTTAATGAGACAAGCCTACTGATTTCACGCGTTAACTTTCGTTATTCCATAACCCTATTTGGGATACTAATAATCCTGAGGATCTAAGCAGTACTGATAAAGCTTTATATTCTAATAATGGTGATAATCCTGGACTCAAACTAGCGGAGACCAACTGCACAGCGGGTGCAAGCATACATCCAGGGTACTTTAAAATTATCTGAAGGTATACGTATGCCAAATGTAGTTGAGTCAAGGGGGATAATTATATTAGCAAAGAAACTTCACCATTCTACTTTTATTATGTTTATAAACCTATTGGAATTGACCTTTAGAAAGGCTGTGCATATATAAAAGTAATGAAGAGATGTCCACATTACCAACCCCACTTATTAATTCATTTATTTACATCCGTATTTAAAACGAACTATGGTGAGTTATATATATATATATATATATATATATATATACTTTGTTTGAAAATGTAGTAGTAATATACTTCTTATTCAAGCTTAACATAACTGCATATAAAGATGATGTTTAACTTCTCACTGCAACTTGTTCATTACATGAGTAGTTGTCAATTTTATTTCATTAAATTTAAATTTGAAACGTCAATTTAAGTTTATTGAATTGCATTTTGTGAACTTTCATGTATAGCTAGAGTGTTTAAATCACATGTAGTGAACAATTTAGTAATTATCACGTTTTTTGTAACCATGTTATATATGTTTACGCAAAGTTAAACGTTGAACAGACCCACACAATCTAATTGTTTATTTCTAATATAGTTCTATTTAAGATATAGTCATTAAAGTGTATATTTAAACGTACTTATTAAAGTATGTATAATGGCATCGAATGTAGTCTTATTAATTAATTTTCCATGTTGTTACGTTACCAAAGTCAACATGAGAAGCAATTGATTAATTGACATTTTAATTGTTTGTCAGGAGTACAAAGTTGTTATTGATTTGGTTGCTATTAGTTGACTGTTTGATGCCAAATACAAACTTTTGGCACATTTCTAAACAGGGATGCGCATTTGGTAAACCAGTGGTAGAACTCGAACCCACGGCCAATAAGTTACCAGTATGGGCCCTCAATCACTACTGCACACAACATTGTGTATAAATTAGAAATGTAAACATTCATAAAAACTATTTTTTAATATATAAATATTTTGTAAATTGACATTTGCATATATAACTATTAATTGTTTTGTTAAAATAGAAAAATATTGATTATATTGGCAATTTGACTTGTTAATTTATAGACGGTTGAAATAAATATCGTGCATAAAAACACTGATGTTCACGTGTTTGACTTTAAGCCTACAAATAACATGTCTAAAACTCAATTTTGGTTGATGACGTGATCATTTCTCCATTATTTTCCATATTTATATGGTATATAAACGATCGATTTTGATGGCTTGATAAGCGTAACAAACGTAGAACAATAACAAAGTTTCTTGGCTGGCAGACAGCATCCTTGTGACTGCGCCATTGTTTACAAAAATTGACAAGAGCACCTGATGTTTCATTAGGGTTATCTCCATTAGTTCAGCGGCTACATATGACATATACCTTAAGATACTTTTTAATTTTCCTGAGTGTATGCTCGCACCCACCCACAGTAGTAGAAGCTCAGTTATACCGCTGTACACTCGGACCCTGTTGCTATTAGCCTAAATACCTAGGGGCACCTAGTCCAGGATGCATCACGTGGAGGACGAACAGTCAAGAAATTAGGAGTAATGCTTATAAAGTCTCAATTTCCAATGATGGTGATATTCCTGACTGTTAGTCCTCCACATGGTGCATCCTGGACTAGGTGCCCTTAGGCATCTAGACTAATAACAGCAGGGTCCGAGTGCACAGCGGTTTAACTGGGCTTCTGCTACGGCGGGTGGGTGCGAACATACACCCAGGATACTTAAAAGGTATCTAAAGGTATACGTATACCATATGTAGCTCTTGGGCTAAGGGAGATAACCCTGATAAAAAATCAGGCGGTCTCGTTAATTTTTGCGAACAGTGGCGACGTCACAAGGATGCCGTCTACCAGCCAAGAAACTTTGTTATTCTTCCACGTTTGTCTACGCTTGTCAAGCCATCGAAATCGATCGTTCTACATGTCGTATAAATATGGGAAATAATGAAGAGGTGACCACGTCACCAACCAAAATGAATGAAAAAATGAATTAGTATCCTAACTCAATATCACGTATTGATAGTTGAGAATCAATAAATATTTTTTTAGCTTATTTATTTATTGAACTTATTTTTATCATTGTACATTCACCAGATAATGCAGTTACTGATACGAACTTATATTTAGCATTATTTTTTAATTTAAAATATGTTACGTTGCACATAATCCATAAAAGAACAAAAACAATCTAAAATTTTATTCTAATTTTGTTATCCAAACAATGGTCTGGCTGTTGAACCAGTCATTTTTAATAATAACAATAATAATAATAATAAACACTAATTTATGTGATTTTGAATATATATATATATATATATATATATATATATATATATTACTATAAATGTTTTAAGGGAAACATTATTCAGCAGTATACATTTGAACGAAGCCGAACGTCAGCCCTCATTTAGTCCTGACGGTAGGGATCGAATACATGTCTACCCAGGTTTGTGTCGTCTACTGTACCACTATATATCATGTTTCACAACAAACACTTTCTGGCAAGGTGACATTAAACAAAGACGCACCGACTGCTGCTAGAGGAATTCAAACATGTCCACCCAGTTTCAAGTCTAGCGATTAGACCATTTCTGCCATCACAGCAGAGTCGTTAAGTTGTTAAAGTACATTTATATTTAAAATAGGCATACATTGAAAACAATTTCAGAAAATTAAATTGAAAACTATAGAGTAAGTCCAAAAATTAGCATTGATTATAACCAATGTATGGATTGGTAAATTGTAACGCAATGCGGTTAAATATATGTTTTCCTTTTAATAAAAGATTTTTGATAAATAATTATAATAACAAAATAAAAACAAATTTACAACTTTGTTCAATAAAATGTTATTATTTTTTCTTTGTTTCTACTTCGCACAGTTTATGATTAAAAAAATAAATATGTGATAAATACTTTATAAAGAATAATTGATGCTAACATGGAGAATGAGAAATATTGATTTATTTACAAGGTCAGATATGAAGTAGTTACTTAAACATGATTTTATTATAAACAAATGGGAATAAAAAATAAAGCGATCTGACCAGTTCCAGGCCTAGAAAGAACAGGAAGAGCACTCGACAGTAAAACATTTACACTATAACTATTTAACGATCATAATACTTCAAATTGGTTCGATACACAACCAAATGGAGTAAAGTGACTAGAAACAAAAAGTGATAAACTGCAAAACAATAAGAAAAAATAAATCAATCAAAGTTGTTATTGATGGTTGCCATTAGTACTTTTTAACAAAACACGCATTTGAGTTAAATGAACAAGTTTTCGGCTTGATATATTTATTCTTAAGTAAATAATGTAGTTTCTTCATTTTCTAAAATGTTTAAGTCACAATTTTTTTGTCCAAGTTAGAAGTTGACAGTGACATTGTTGGAAAGTGTACTTTTATACTATCTTTTATCAATAACGTCCACAGAATGGTTGACTAAAATGGAGATATGCTCAATATAATTGAATACCCTTGTTAAAGTTAATTGCTTGTACTGCATTAATTTTGACAGCGGTTCGTACACTTTCTGTGTATATAAAAACCAATATATTCAATCGACCAGTTTTTATTTAGATTGATGTAGTTCAATTAAATATCTAAAATTTGAGTCTGAGCACTACTTATCGCTTAGAAAGCTCCTTCTTCTTTAACAGCTTTTCCCCTCCTTTATTGGAAATTGTTGTTCCTAGTTATCCCCTTTCTCTTCATACCTACTTCCACACAATCTAACCCTTTTCTTTTTCATTGGCATCAGTGTCTTTTACCTTCTACTTCCAATATTCCCCTTGTCACGTAGTTTCCTTTTCTTCATAGAATGTAATCGTACCACTTAGATCTTCTTAGAAACTTCAATGACTTTCAGCTTTCTCCTAATAGCAACATTTTCTATTCTTTCCAATTTAGTCAATCCCCGTAATATACCGTTTAGAAAATAATATATAATTATTCGGTTTTGGCTGCTTGAATTTGTTATAAGAAACACCGTTTTAGCATGTGAACATTCAGTGAAGTCAAACGAAGACTGGCGGCTGGACTCAAACTCCTGTTGTCTCAGTTTCGAGTCCAATGCTTAACCATCCTGACATACTTAAGTGCCGGGGTGGTCTAGCGGTACAGCGCTCGAATTCGGACCTCGGTGGACATAGGGGTTTAAATCCTATTGCCGGCACTAAAACGCGGGCCCACATTTGGCTTCGCTAATTGTCCACTGCTGAAAGTTATTTCTAGTAAAACATTTAAAGTAGAAAACATTAAAAATATATATATACAAATACAAAAATGTGAATTGTATATATCGTTTAACAAAGATGCATACATGACACTACAGTACGAGACTCAAACCTGTGTGATTATGAGTTTGTTTAGCTTTACTAAATGTCATTTTGTTAAATAATTATTTGTCAAACGTTCAAACAGTAAAAATTAAATCTGACAATTATATATATATATATATATTTGACGAAAATACTAATTGTTTACTAGCAATTATCAATATGATTCTCAACTTTTTCTGTTTTCAAAATAAGTTATACAAAAACGAATAAATTAATACCACAAAGTTTATATTATACAAAACCCTTTTGTTCTAAAAAGTAAACATGGGGCAATAAGACAACAATTACAGTAACACCAACAACAAAGTTTCGTTGACATTGAAGATTCTGCAAATCGAAAATTGAGCTTCCTTTCGGCTTTCACTCAACCCTGTCATTTGTGTAACTCTGTCATCCACATACGTGTAATCACTTCTTTATCGTTGGCTGCCGAAATGGACTCCTCTTGTATTGTTTCCGTAACAGTATAAATTGTTTACAGAGGCCAGGTTGCTAACTTTGCGCGCTCAAACCCTTCTCCTTTATCCAGAATTGGGACTGGCTAGATTGAATCATTTCCGATCCAAACTAGGTAAAGTTGCATATTAATTAATATGTTTAACCATGATATTGCATATTGCATTCAAGATATCCATGCAAATTAGGGTATTTAAATTATTGATTTAACACTGCGGACAAAGTAATTTTCTATTTAATTGACAAAATTAAAAATTATATACGTAAAATACTCACAAACTTGTCACAATTATAAAATCATATTGATTAACTTAATAAATTGATTCAAATAAATTTCTACAATTAGATTTTATGTATCCATAAGTTTGTGCTAAAAATGCTTTTCTTTAAAACTAAATTATGATAGTGTTGTTTCATTGGTAATTATAACAACAATTAATTAAATTTTAATAATAAATCACATAAAGAAATCAAACAATAATTTTAGTATGTTGATTAGTAATTGCTTATATTAGTCATATAAAAAACTCAGACTGAATTGAATACATATAAACATTAATAATAATAATAATAATAATAAATAGTAAATATGTGACACAAATTCTTTACATGTAAAAACTTTTTAGACTAATTTTAAATGCATTGTGCTTTGCCTCCAAATAAATTATATATTTAAGTCTATTATCCAACTTTAATATAAACAAATGATTTATAAAATTGTGAATATATTAGTTACAAGTTAGTACATATGTAAATGCACATTTAATGAAATAGCATATAGATATGTGTACAATTACCCTACATTGTATCATTTCAACATACAACATACACCCATTACATTTGCATAAATGCTTCATATTTCACTGTATTGTTTAACTTATTCAAATTATAACTCCATAAAATAAGTGATAATTATATGCATATAAAGCTACGTTTGTCATAAGATATTTACAATGTTTGAAGGTTAGATATTACTAAAATTTGACTAAGCCTTTCGCTGCGTTCAAATAACAAAACGAATGTTTGTTAAAGTACAAAAAAATATAATAAATATGTTTATAAATAAATTTCAGTACATGTCTTATTAATTTCATATATATATATATTATTATTATTAATAATAATAATAATAATAATAGTAACAATAATAGTAGCAATAAAAATAATAGTAATTTGTCAATTCCTTAAAGAGAAACTATAGCAAACAGATAAAAATTGAAATTGTAGATTGTTTAGATTAGTAAAGCATTAATTAGTTTTTATTTTGATGGAGTACATTTGTCTATGTTCAGAGCTTGATACAGCCGGTGAGTTTCATTTCCTCTTAGCTTTTGTGCAAAATGTTTGGAAAAGATAAAATGTTAGCTTTCAAATGTTATCTAGTAAAATCAAAATAAATAGTATTTGACGATTTTAATATCAGTAATATACATTTTTTAGGTTAACACAGTCTTATGTCCGTAAGTGATGTAATCTTAAATTTTTTTACCGTATTGACGATGTTTATATTCATTATCATATGACATTCTATATTTTATTTTATCCCCATTATTTGTACTACTACTTTTTGTAATTTTGCTATGTTATTTATTTGTTAATTTTTATTGATGGTAAAAATGTATTTTTGCGTTGAACGTATCTTTAGTGAGATATTATAGCTTAATGTAATAATAATAGTAATAGTAATAATAAGGCAAGAAAATTGCAAGTAAGCAAACATTAAGGAATAAAAATAACAATTAAATAAAAAATATTAAATTTTAGATATATCTAATTTATTCTAAGGGGCTTAACTTTGTTATAAGTCCATATATATACGAAAGAGTTTACAAACATTAACTAAGCCAAGTTAGTAACAAACATATACACAAAACGTTTTATAACTGAAGCCGCCGCTTTAGTAACATTTGTATACACAGCCATTACAACAAATAGTGCAAAAATTCATAAGATTATCAATCTGAATTAATTAATTTGTTGTTAAATTTAAGTTAAAAATAAATATTTGCGTAAAAATTAAAGTAAAATAAAATATATCTTGCTAAAACGATTTAAAAATTACGTTAATGTTTTAAATAATAATTTGGATATTAAAAAAAAATATTATAAACTTCTTTTTCATTTGTTAAAAAAATTATTGTATAACTTGAAAACAATAAAATATAATAATTTTTAAATTATAAAATATAATTAACACGATTTTAATCATCAGCTAGCGAGGAACAGAAAAAATTAATGTTTCAGCTTTTCAGTCGCAGGTTTAGTTAATTTTTTATTGCAATATAAAAGCACCAGAAGTATGTTTTATAATAGTAAAATGAAATATTTTTCAATATTAATTAATTTTAATTGTAGCTAATAAAACACTGACTTAAAAGGATTAATATATTATATAACAATATAAGTTGCTGTGTATAAAAATATTTGTGCAAACTTAAAATTTTACGGTTAGAAAAAAATATTTATGCAATAAATATTATATTGGTTTTATAAAAAAGTATTAAATAATCCTTATGAAAAAAATCATATTTATGAATTTAAGCAGTTATATTTTTATGATAACATATAATATTTTTTAAGCTAAAAGGTTATTTATTTTTGCCAGGGTCACAATTGTTCATTAAAATAATAGTCTTACAAAAAAATGAGTAATTAGCTGTATTTAAATTTATTTTGTTTCGATAAAAAAACTTAATTTAAACATTACATGAACTAAAATAAAAATAATTATATTTTTAAAAATCGCTTTTTAATAATTTAAATATTAATTATATCTATTTTTTTGTATAATAAAGCTTAACATTCATAAGCATATTTAAATCAAAAAAATATTTGTTTAAATCAATTTTTCGTTAAAATTTAAATTACATAAGACTATATTAGCATTTCAACCAAGAGTATACCAAGACTTAAGCCAAGTAGTTACAAACACAAGCCATCACAATTATTATTTAATATTTTGTAGTAAATTATACATGAACCAATTTAGTAACCTTAAAAATAAGGTACGTTTTGCATTTTTTTTAATAGTTGACGTTATATTTTATGTTAATAATTTTACTCAAATTTAGATTATGAGTCAGTTAATATTTTATGTAAATTTTTTATTAATTACAATATATATCTATAAAATTATACTTGTATTTTAATTACATTATCACATAATATTGTATATTTTATATTTAAAGTGACGTTTTTTTGTATGTTATGTGATTGGTATTAATTGTAAGGGTGGTAAGTATATATATATATATATATATATATATATATATATGTATATATAAACCAGTTCAAACATTTTTAACACATTCAGTATAAAAATCCTAATGGATTAACTACAGATACACTGGAGTCACACAAATATTTTACCGCTTTTTATAACAATACATTTGTGAAAAGTGACTAAAGGTCATTTGCTTTGTAAAAATTTTAATTATCCGTTTTCGCCATTAAGTCAATTTTGAATACAGAGAATGAATTTGCACACAAAATTTGGTTTAATAAAAGTATATTATCTTTGTGGGGTTTTGGCATTTTATCGAGTTTAGGTGTTTGACCACCAACTGACTTTAAATGTCAATATTTGCACTTATTGATAAATTTGGAAAACGGGAAGTACTGAAGTTTGTAACTTGAGTTTTTTTAATTATTCCAACTTAATTTTTACTACTTTAAATTATGTTACGGGAGACATCTTTCAACAGTGGAGAGTTCTAGCAAAACCGAACGTGGACCCGCATTTGGTACCGGTGGTGGACATTGAACTCACACCTACCCAGATTCGAGTCAAATCCTGTCCCCTGGACCGCCCCGCCACATTGGAGTTATCGTTTGTAGATGTCTGCTTATACTTGGAGAAAACATGGAAAATTTGATAGAATTTTGACCATTTTTAATTTATACATGTATATACTAAAATTTTCTGTTTATGATTAAAGGAAGATATAACTGAATTTATCTCATGCTTCACCATTTTTAATGTTTTTTTTTGGATATTATAAACAGAACCACATGCTTTAAATAAATGAATATAATAATAATAATAATTATTATTATTACTATTATCATTATTATTATTATTATTATTATTATTATTATTATTATTATTATTATTATATTACGGTTATTGGCTTAAATACTCCAGTAGAAGTAAGTACAATTATAAATTACAGGGTTAGCAGTATTAAACAGCGGTCAAACAAATAATAAAATTAAGAAAAGGTTAAATGTTGGAAAATTAATCACGTACATGTCCATTATAATATTTAAATTAAAGGTATGTTATTAAATTGGAAACGATCACAATATACAAAATATTGAAGTGCATTGGATACGTAAATGCATGAGTTTGAATATTACATCAATAACCTGGATATAAAACATAAATATGGCCACAAAATAGATTGAGTGAACTACGGACAATGTATATTTGTTTTAATTTAAACCTTTGATATATATATATATATATATATATATGATGAACACAAAGATATAAATTGAATCATTATACATTTTTGGACATAATTAAAATCAAGATTAGAAGACTATTGTTCTATTATTTTATTAATAAAAATTTGAAGTTCTTGTAGATTAGTATTTGTTAAAACCCTATTTTACCAAGCTATATCATCAGCTGAAATAAACAATTTGTTTAATGCCACTGCTTGAATTGTTTACTGGAAGCATTTTTCTGTAAGTTGAGATTTAGCGAAACCAAACGGCAACCCGAAGTTAATGCCGATGGTTTGTATCACAGTCATACCCATCTAAGTTCCAGGTCAGCACTGTACTACTAAATCAAGCCAAGTGTGAAAATAGCAACACTTTTAAATAAGCAAATAATCAATGTCTTAATCTTACTTTTTAAAGCATTTTATACATTACAAAATTTGTTTTCATTGTATGCGGTAGTAAAGACAAACTTATCTGTAATATACCCACAAATAAGGTGTATTTTAATTTACATTTTAAAACGAAATTTAAATCTTGGTTTTGCTTAAACGACTTAATCATTAATTTCTAAGATAGCCTTAAGAATTTTAACCTTTTATTAGTTACTGCTTAATTAATATAAGTAATTAAATAAAAAATATAGTTTGCAGTTCACATTTTTGACAACTTTACGGATTTTGTAAGATTATTGTATTAAATTGGCAATTGTTAATTATCAATATTTTGTCTTGAGTCAATTGCCTACATATATTATAACACCAGAAAGCAAAAAAAAATCAGTGTTTATTTAGCTAGATTCAAATATAAATATGCAAAATAGAATATTTAAAGAAACAAGTGAAAACAACTCATCAATTACAAAAATATGGTGCTTGTTTATCGACAGTATAAATCAATAATAATAATAATAATAATAACAGTAACATTGCTAATAATAATAACAATAACTGTTAGTAATTATTTATTATACGATCATGCTAGTAAAATATTAAAAATTATAAAATTAAATGGTTATTTATTTTTTTATATTTGCATTTGTTACATGCTAATTACAAATTACTTGTACATAATTATTTTCTTTGTATTATATTTAATTTATAAAATTAACAAAAAATGATATCTATTTGTGTAATTGAGTCAAATCAGTGAATAAATATTTAAAAATAATGTAGCGCACTTAACAGTGACAATTAAAAAATATTTTATTAAATCTTTTCTAAATAATTTATTATTCTAAATTCTAAATTTAACTTAAAACTACTAATATACTTTTTACATTCAGTCACCTGTGTTTTGATTTGCAATTTTCTCCTAATTGCAATACTGAAATTATTATTATTATTATTATTATTATTATTATTATTATTATTATTATTATTATTATTATTATTACAGATTTGTTGTTTATATGCTTAACAAGAAACTGTTCTTGGAAAAACACTTGCAACTTATTAAAGAAACCATAAATATTATTTAAATTATTAAATTATACAATTTTAACCTTTACTTTGTATATTTATGTATTTTCATTAATATATTTTATTAAAAAAACTAATTACGTGTGTTTTTAAATTTTGCATAAGTGGTATTGTGTTTTGTTACGAGAAATCAAAGTAGTGTTATAATTAAACATTATTTTTGCAGATAATAATAAAATATTATCTAAGGTATGTAGGAATTAGATGTGCCTATAATAAGCAACAAGTAACAAATGTAATGCATAATTTTTATTTGTTACTTGCTGTTGTGATATTTATAAATTATTAGTAAATAATTAGATTAAAAGTATATTGTTGTTTGGAGACAATAAAAATAGCACAAGCATTGAGTTATTTTAGTTAAATATAATATTCTCTTGCACATAGTCATTTTGCAAACTGAACTTACAACAAAACCATTCAAAGTTTATTTAATTTATTAATTTGACTTAATTTTTAACAAACTATTATCATTTTTTATCAAATACGGATCCACATTTGGCTTCACTAAAATGTCCACTGCTAAAAATGTTTTTTTTTAATATTTGAAATAGCATAAAAAATTATTTATTTCTGTATATATATAATGTTTGCTGCTTTGAATGGTTTACGAGAAACATTTTTTAGCAGTGAACATTTTAGCGAAGCCAAACGTGGGTCCACATTTTAGTGCCGATAATGGGGTTCGAACCCATCCCCACCGAGGTCCGAATTTGAGCGTTGTACCGCTAGAGAGAGGGAGAGAGAGAGAGAGGAAGAAAGAGTTATTTATTGCCTTTGACTATATTCTATTTTTTATTTGTTTCCAATGTAATTACAAGTTTAAACCCATAATCAAAAAAAAATTTTCTGAACGAGTATATCTGCCTGCAACTTGTCTAGGCATAATTATAGTAACTGCTTATAGTTATTTTAATATTTAAATAACTTGCTAAATATTAATTAAAATCCAAATTATTTTTTAAAATTAAAATGTAATTTGGTGTTATTAAACCAAAGTATAATGTAAAAATATGTATATATAAAAATATAAAACATATTCACAAAAACATACAATTTTTGCATTTTTTTAATCTAAAAATAATAGTTACTAAATTGTTTAAAATAATCAGTAATTTAAAAATAATTTTAGATTTATTGTATGCAAAATAACGTTTTTGATTTAACATAATAAAATTTCTACTAAGTTTGTTTTTTATGTAGTAAATTAATTTCTAATTAATTTAAAAAGCGGTATAAAATCGTTTATCCAATTTACTAATATATCAATATTTATGGCATATTACATGGCACGCTGAACTCACTACTTTCATAGTTAGAATCCTTTTTTACTAACAGAAAACAAGTTTTAATGTCTCAAAAAGTGATAACGGTATCATACAACGTATCATATTGGATACGTTTTTTAATACACATTAATGACATCCCCCAAACAGTAGCTAACGGAAAAATATTTATCTTTGCTAATAGCATTAAAATCGTTTACAAATATTGATGCCAAAAAATTGGTTTTACGGGACATGTTTTGGACTGTCTTTAGCGCATTATTCACAACTTACAAATAGCTCTTGGGATTATACCTGCAGGGATTGCAGATGTGAAATCAAATTGCAGTCATTACCTTCTAGTACCGACCACAAGTCTGATAAATTGGATAAAATTTTACATTTCGCTAAAGATAAATACTCTCTGTCCTCTAGAGTCAATGAACTCAACTCTAAGATTAATTAAGTTACCAACGTTTTATCTAGCTTGATAGATAAGGTATCTCATTCTTCCTTTAAAACAGAGCTAATTATTTCCTCGTTATCTAATTTATCCAACTCTCTATCCTAATATATCTCCTTCCTTAAAACTCAAGTTTTTAGTTTTAACTCCCCTTTTACAATATCCAAAACCGTCTACAAATAATTCCAAGAGGAGATTCTTAAAGGAACAAAGAATTATGCTGATTGCGTTAAGCGCGACCGCAATCTTGTAGTTAGAAGTGTTAACTTTAACGTAACCAACTATAAGGAACTAGTATCAAATATTGTTATGAAATGTCATCCTGAGGCCAAGAATTTCTTAATCGGTAGACTATTTTGTAAACGACAGCATTCGTTTCTACCCATCCTCGTTTATTTTTCATTATCTATTGATAGCAAAACCGTAATTAAAAATTGGACCAGCGTCAAGTCCAAATCTAAAGGAATCAAAGTTACAAAAGATTTACCCCTATCGGAACGTTTATATAGACAGTCTAAACCTTCTACTCCTTCCCATCATGCATAACCTATAGTTAAACTCACACCCCTCAGGCTTGACATCGATATTGGTAGTCAGGAGTTTTGGCTTGCACCCCAGAGTTTTCCCCGTCCCCCAATCCTCTACAGGTTACGACAAATCACCCCACTGCTGCCACTTCCACGGTTTTAAATGCTTATTTCACCAACGTTTTAAACCTTTATAACAAACTAGATAAGATTCGCCAGCTTCTATATTCTCCCTTTCCCCAAAAACTATTTGGCATTACTGAGTCTTGGCTCTCTGATGACGTACTTAACTTTGAACTTCTTATGGATAGTTATAATGTTGTGCGGTTTGATTCTTATAAAAGCAAACACGACGGCTGTTTACTATATGTCAGAAAAGATTTAGCCTACTTAATTATCTCAGTTTATCCTTTAGCCCACAAAGTGGAGTATGACTTTCTTTACTCAACCGTTGAATTTTCCACTTTTAAGACTTTGTTTTCCCTGCTGTATTGCTCCCCAACTCATAACTATCACTCCAATATTAAGCTTATTAATAAACTTTAACATGTCCTCGCCCTACCATTCAAACATTTTGCTATTATGGGAGAATTTAATTGCACCTCCATTAATCGCGGTTCAATCTCAAATTTTTTTAACTTCTTTGAATCTAAACTTTTGGATCTCTGCACTATACATGCCCTCAAACAGAATGCCTAAGAAATTTTGTCTTACAAACCTTATTACTTACTCTAACAGTATCACAAAATTGCTATTTTGCAAAGGCATTCGACAAAGTTTCACACAATTTTCTTATCTTCAAGTTTAAGACTGTAGGAATAGTTGGCTCAATCCTATCTTAAATTGAAAATTTTTTTTCCGATCGTTCTTTTAAGATCAGGGTTGGGTCGGATTCCTCTTCTTCTTATCCCATCTCTTCAGGGGCATCTCAAGGATCTGTTCTAGGTCCTCTTTTATTTATACTCTTTATTAATGATTTACTTTTAGCTGTTTACTCTAACATCCTGTTTTACACAGACAATATTAAGATCTGGGGTACTTACCCTGAACAACTACAAGCTAATATTTTTTGTATTTTTGGCTAGTTGATATTAAATCAACTACCGTTCAACAAGGTCAAATATAAGCACATAACTTTTGGGTGACCGTCAGGTATAGTCTTCTCCTTACCTCTCAATACGCAGCTAATAGAATCAGTCAAATCAATTAAGGACCTAGGAGTCATTTTAACTCTTCCCTTAGATTTACTGAACATCATTCCTTAGCCATTCAAAAGTGCTACGAGCTCATTAACCTCTTTATATGAAATCTTAGAAACATTCCTTCTAAATGTCTACACCTAATATACATGTTGTACTTGAAATCTCATTTTAAGTATTGTGTTTAAGTGACGGCTCCAATCCTAAAATCTGACACACTAGAGTAGATCAGGTACAGAGGGTAGTCACTACACTGCCTCGTGGTTTTAAGTACCTACCCTACTTTCAAAAACTTAAATCCCTAAAACTGTTTTCTATTAGCGACAGGCATCTCCGCTTTGATAATATCCTGACTTATCAACTATTCAATTCTGGTACCTTTTTGCCTTTCTTTACTTTAGCTCAAAACTCCCTTAGAGGGCATAACCTCAAACTGTCCAAACCTAAAGTTTTTTTCAGATTGAGAATTTACCACATTTCCCATAGGGCAATCCCTCCATGAAACAACTTACCTGCCAACGTAATTTCTGCGTCTTCACTCCCAGCTTTCAAAAAGGCTTATAATAATCATAAGTTTTTTAAGTTCAACTTCAGGTTTAGGTTTCAGGTTTGTACACGAGTTAAATAGGAGAGAAACTTCTTTTGGTACTCGGTTCTGAGTATCAGGTATTAGGTAACCCGACTTTTTTACCTTTGCCAAGTTCAGTTATTCTACTTATTTATTTATTTTGAATCTATTGTTATCACCCTTTTGATAAAACTAATAAACAGAACCGAGGATCAAATAGAGTTTTACTCCTACTCAACCCGTGTATCAACCTGTAACCTGTAACAACAAGAAGATTTAGGTAATTTCTATCAATGGAGCAAAAACTACCAAATTAAAATAAACAGATAAATTTTTCTACAATTTATTTTGTTTACACGTTCTACATTTAATTAAACTAGGTAATAACTAAATTAAATCAATTTACAAGATCAAAAATTTTAGTATTTTTTCCAAAAACCTACGATTTTAGAATATGCATTCCATATAATCTGCAAATGTAAAAAAACGTTAGCACGATTAACGATAAGTTTAAATTTTTTGCCCTCTCTTTAATCAGATTGCATTTTGCATATTTTTAAATATATTCTTTGGTTTTTCTCACTATTTGTTTAGAAATACAATTGTTTCTATTATTGATAATTAATTTTTCGTTTTGTTCTCGTTGCTTATACATAAATGGACTCACACGCAAATTACTGTGGACGGCGTGGGTGCAGTAAACCTGTAAAAATTGGGATGATGTGTTCTTCATGCGATTTATGGTTCCATGAATGTTGTACGGGACTTTCAATAGCTAGTTACGCTTTTTACGCCCATTCGGATAAAGATTTTATCTGCAGGGAATGTTTGCATAAAAAATGCAAACCCACTAAAGAAATAGGAGTATTGTTTGAGAATAAAGTGGATAACATATACAATTATTTAGAAGATAACTGTAACAACACTACAGTGCACAAGGAAATTTGTGCTCTTGCACAAAAATTTGATGCATCCACAATCGATATTAGGAATATCTATGATAAAATAATTGAGTTAAAATCTCATATCTCCATGCTCGGTCCAGCTAATGCAGCTGCAAACTGTGCCTTAAAACTTTCTCAGGAAGAGATTCTAAACGCCTCTAAAGATATTGTTACTAAACAACAAAAAGCATGTAATATTATCATTAAGGGTATGCCCGACACAGTGACAAACTGTCACCAAATCATATCTGATATGTGTAAGGATTTTCTCCATCCTGCACCTTTAATTAAAGTAAGTGGGATTCATTGTAAACTAGATCATTCTGCCCCTCCGTTACTTGTCAGTTTCCCTTCACCTAAATATGTATTTTAAGAGCTGGCCTAGTATTAGGAGTTCGCTACCTTTCAACTTAAGACTTTTTAAAGATCTACCACCAGAAAAAAGGCCCAAGCGGTCTTCTTCCCTAGGTAATATCCCTAACAATGTGTTAAATCCATCTAAAGTTCCAATAGTTGTGTTAACACCTTTAAAACTTGATAGAATTAATTAGGATTTCCCCACGCCTCGGGGTCAAATTTACGTCCCATTAAGACATCGACTAAGACAAAATTCACCATTACTAATAACTCCGTAGCACTCAAAGTTGTATACACTAATGCACTAGTCTTAGGAATAAGTTGTCTGAGTTCAAGTGTCTAGCCACCTCTTACAAACCACATATCATTGGGGTTACAAAAATTTGGCTCACTGATGAAATTTTAGATAGTGAAATAAGCATTTATGGATATAATATTGTTAGGAGTGACTCGCATAAGGGTAAATGTGGAGGGTGTGTTTTTATGTCAAAAACTCCCTACAGTTCTCTATTTTTAGACCAGTTTCAGGTGATACGATAAAGGGGTATGATCTTCTGCATTTAGAGATTCCATTGGCTTCGGGAAAATTAGCTTTTTTTTTTATTTTGTATAGACTCCCCTCTCTCTCAAAAGCCTAAGATAGATCTCTTGTAAATGAACTCTCCTTCCTACCTCCCTACCACATAAATACATTGTTTTAATGAGGGATTTCAATGCTCCCTCAATTAACTGGAATTCCCTTGAGAGGCCTCAACTATTCTTTGAACATAGTTTGCTAAATTTTAGTATCGAACACGCCCTCAAACAGCATGTCCGTTCTTCTACTAAATATAGAGCTAGATGCAATCCATCTTGTCTAGATCTGGTCTTTACAAATATTCCATCTCTAGTAGACTTTATCAAGTTTCTCTCTCTATTGGGAAGGAGTGATCACTCAGTCCTATTTTTCTCAGTTTTCTTTCCCACGCCTATCACTAAATTACAGAAAGGAAACATACTACCCTTTCCTGATTTTAGGAACGCTAATTTTAAGAATTTACGCGAGTTTTTCTTTAATACCAATTGGAATCTACTAGGTTTTAATAATGTAAACTGCCTATGCTTACACATAACAGACATAATTAGTCGTGGCATTAGATTATTCGTTTCCTTCAAGATTCAAGCCTCACATAAAAAGCTATTTCCCAGCCGTATTAAAAGGTTAATCCAGAGTAGAAACACGGCATTTACTAAGTGAAAAGCTACAAATTTACCTTGTTTCTATTACAAATATATTGATATTCGAAATCAAGTCGTGGCAGCTATTAAAAGGTTTAAAGCTATAAAACTTAACACATTATTACATAGAGCCAAAAATGATAAAAAAATTCTATTTAATTTTATTAAAAGGAAACGATGTTCGCAAATTATTCTTCCTAATATTAAAGACAGTAATGGTCAGGTACTATCAGCTGAATAATCGTGTGAAGCTTTTAAGGAATACTTTAAGTCAGTTTTTTGTACTGGAGAGTTGGTTGCCAGCTGTTCTACCGATCCTTCTACTTATTTAGGTAATTTCAATATCACTAAGGATATGATTTGTAAGCAATTTAAGCATCTAAAATCTAATTCATCCGGGTCTGATGGGATTTACCCTAGAATTCTTAGGGAGTGTGCCGATGTCTTGGCACCAATTTTCCATCATTTATTTAGTGTATCCATTCTTAGTGGGCAAGTACCAGATATCTGGAAATCAGCCTACATTAGGCCAATTTATAAAACAGGCAGCAGATGTAGCCCTGATAATTATAGGCCGATTAGCATTCTGCCTGCACCTAGTAAAGTAATAGAAAGACTAATCAAAGGATATTTAATAGACTATCTACTGGATAAGAATTTAATAAATCCTGCTCAGCATGGATTTATCCCTTCCCGTTCATGTCTGACCAACCTATTAGAATTCACAAACGGGCTAACTAGGGGATTTAGAACAACACTCAAGTGTGGAAGCCGTCTACTTCGATTTCTCCAAAGCTTTTGATAAAGTCCCGCATTCCCTCCTAATAGCTAAGTTAAAGGCTTTTGACATAGGTAATCCTTTATTAAATTGGATTAGTGATTTTCTAAGGGATCGATATTTTAGAGTTAGGCTCGGCAACGCGTTATCCACCCAGTGCAAAATAACATCAGGTGTGCCACAAGTCCTAGGTCCTTTACTTTTCATATTGTTTATCAATGACCTATCTGCGAAAGTTCAATCAAACATTCTGCTCTATGCGGATGATGTTAAAATCTGGGGCACAAACCCGGAACTTTTGCAACAAGATGTTGATAATATCTATCTGTGGTCGGTTGAAAATAGGCTTCCTTTAAATTTAGAAAAGTGCAAACATATAACTTTTGGACGACCTTCGGGAGTAGCCTTTATGATTCGGGATAAACCTATTACAACAGTAAAAGTGGTTAAAGATCTGGGGGTTACATTTACGTCATCCTTAGTCTTCTCATTACATCATAAATTAGCGACCCAAAAATGCTTCAGTCTGATTAAGTTTTTCAGACGAAATTTAGGCAAAATTCCGATAGATAGCCTTCGACTATTATTTATGTTATATATAAGGCCACATTTAGAATATTGTATCCAGGTAACTGCCCCATCCCTGAAAGGTGACATATATCAACTAGAAAGAGTCCAAAGGTTGCTCTCCAGACTCCCTCATGAGCTTAGTTTTAAATCATATCCTGAACGTCTACGGAAATTAAAATTATTCCCTTTAGGAGATAGGAGACTCCGAAGCGACTTAATCTTAATATATCAGTTATTCACCAGTAATAGGATCACGCACTTTTTTTTAATGTTAATAATGATAACCTTAGGGGACATTGTCGAAAGATTCACAAACCTAGAGCCCTCACTAGTGTTAGACTAAATCATTTCACACACAGATCCATTACAGAATGGAATAAGCTTCCAAGTCATGTAGTTAAATCTAATTCCTTAGGGTCATTTAAGATAAATTATGACAAACACAAGCTCACCAATTTCATTTAATTTCTAATTTATTTTTTCACTCTTCTCCACCATATTTTTCTTATTTCCTTTCACAATTATTTCCTTTTCTTGTCCCAGTTTTTTCCTCCCGCTTTATTCTCCCCGATTTTAAATTTTCAGATACTTTGAGAACCGAGGATTAAAAGGATAAAGTCCTACGCACCTCGTGTACCGTCCTGATCCTGATCCTGAGTAAAAAATATATTTATTCCTAAAGATCAGTGGTCTTTTTCGGGTAATAATGGACTACTGCTGCTTCCTTTACAGTTCCACTACCAAAAAATAAAAATTTTTAAACAAATAAATATTGGTTGTTCTTCAAATATGAATTACAAAAAAGAATTCAATTGCTCAGTTTTGACTATTTATGGCTAAGAAGGATAAAATTGACCCTAACGCTATGTCATAAATTCATTTTATACAACTATTTTATCCAACTTGATAAATTCAAATGTAAACTACATATTTAATAATTTAGCGCTTAAAAACTGTATTATAATTCTTCATTATAAGCAAACGTTTTATAATAAAATATTCTAAAATATGGAGTAATTTAGCAGTCATTATAAAAAAATATAACGTGTCAAGGTCTTCAAAAACTATTTTAAAAAGTATATTAATATCCACAGTGATTCTGGAATATTTAAAAATACAACATTCAAATACTTTGTGCGTCCCCAATAAAATTTCTATTCTATAATTGGTTTATCGTATTTTTTCTATTTTAAAACGCATTGCATTCAAGTATAATTAAATTGTATACATTGTTTACTTTTTATTTTAGTTTGATCATTAAAAATATCTTAATTTTAAAAACCTAAAATAACAAAAATCTAAATATAAAAAACAAGTCTACATAACAAGCACCTTCAAATTAATTTTAGTAATTACTATTGTCATTATCATTATTTGATATATTTTTCTAAAACATAATTGTTACTATTGTCAATTTATTATTATTATTAATATTAATATATAATTTTTTATATATTTGTATAAAAAAGAGTGTAAAAATTACATGTACGATTTCTATATATTTTCACTCCTTTTTTTACTATTTTAACGTTTGACAAAAATGTCTTAAAATATTTTAAAAAAATCAAAAATGAATGGAGACTAGTAGTTTTGATTGAAGTAACACCCATCTAGTTTTGAGTCTAAAAATCTCAAATTCTCTGCTAATTTGTTAGAAATGTAATTTTTAATTCAAACTAGAATAAATGTTTATAGAACGTGTAAAAACCCTTTTAATGTAATTTTCATCTTTAATATTTTATTTTATTATTTATTTTATTTTATTTATTTTATGTTTTCTACTTTGAATGTTTTACAAAAAACATCTTTCAACAGTGGACAATTGGCGAAGCCAAACGTGGGCCCGCATTTTGGTGCCGGCGATGGGATTCGAACCCATGTCCACCGAGGTCCGAATTCGAGCGCTGTACTGCTAGACCACCCCGGCATATATATATTCAACAACTATATGTAATTCTAAATAAATAATTAATCTATTAAGCATTTTGACCGTAAACGTTTACATAACTCAAAACTAATTTTTTGGTTCATGAAAAAAACAATAATTAAAAAAAAGTATACTTTAAAAATTTTGCTAAAAAATAAAAATTTTTATAAAAAAAAATATATTTTTAAAACAAATTTAATAATTTTTAAAAATTTTAATTATTAATTTTATTAATAATTTTATGTATTAATTTTAATAATTTATTACAGTTTTCAATTGCGGTGTATTAGAATTATGGAGTTACATCGTTTATTTAGTATTTGGGGTAAGAATTATCGTTTTTTAGTTTTAGGCACTTTGTGTATTTTTATACAGTTTATTGCGTGTGATGAAAATGTTTCTCCAGGAAATTTTTTTTTCGATGATGAAACAAAGGTTTGCATTCTTATGCAATCTGTTATAAACATTTCAATTTTTCAATTAAAAGTAAGTTCACTATCATTAGTTTGCTAATTTTTACAATTAAGGTTGAGGGAGTATTTAATATTATTTTGTTTTTATGTTTTTATTATGAATGTTTAATGTAAATTTGACTTTATTAGTGAATACATAATATATTTTAAAGAAAAATTGATTATTACGTTTATTTCCGGTTGTTGTTGTTATGTTGTTGGTTAATTAATGATTTAATTAAGATGTTTTGCGGGATTTATAATTGTTGCTCGATATGTCGATAGAGGCTTACAGAAGATAATCGTATTCCTTAATCATTTTTTGTAAATTTAAATTTTTTGATAGTAAATTTTTAGTAAAGCTTATTTATTAAATTTTGTTCTTTCATTAATGTTTATAAAAATGTATTAAAAAATTTGGTGTTATGTTTTAACGACTAATTTAATTACACTTATTTGACAGGGCGAATACAGTTTTTGTTATCTTCTAGGTTGACTTTTCAAACTTACCAATTGTTATGCAAGACCAGTTAGAAGCACAGTTTGTTTTACTCAATTCTGCATTAGTTAAGATTATTTTTTATGATATATTTGATTTGATTTTGTTTTAAAATTTTTATTAATTACAGTAGGTGACATTGATAATACTTTAAACGCAGCGTGAGTGATTTTCTTTTTTAAAATTACTCAATAGCATTAGACACTTCTAAGTTTTACATTTCGGACGTATGAATAGTACTAGGAAACTTTTTTTTTTACAGTAATTATTTTTTTACTAATATTTTCATTAAATTATAGATTAGACAAGAAACATAACAGTAGTATTTTTAAAATAATCTATTTGTAAATTTTATACTTTACATATTTAACGTAATTCACTGTTTTCTGTAATTTTCCATAAATTCTTAGATTAGGGTCATTTATTTTGTTACTTTTATTTTATGAAATTTGTTTTTTTTAATAATAGTTCTTGACTTATTTTTCAAGGTATTTACAATTTTTGTTTAAGTCAATTGAAATACTTTTAATTACTTAATGTATAATTGTGACGTTATTGCTACTCAATGATTTTGCGATTTATGCGATTAAAAATACGATAGATTTAGAATAATAACAATTATTATATATTATGTTAATGTTTTTTTTGATGCCATACTGAATTATTTACTGACTCCTCTAGAGCCGGTGATCCTTTTTACTCAGTTAGGAATGATCGAAGGTGCCGAAATTTATTTGGAGGTAGAAAAAGGTTTTCTACTTTTATTAACTAACATTAATGATGTTAGATTATTTTTAGTAGAATAGGATAAAATATTTATAACTATATCCAAATTGATTACATTTATCATTAAGTATTTTGTGTGTATAGTACAGGAAACTAGTTGATAACTGAAAAGTGGACATGTTTCTTTAATATAAATGACATTTGTCGGTGAATTCTTATTTGTATTTTATTTATAATATAGTATTACATATAGTGTAATAAAATTGAGATCGGTTTTTAATTGTGCGGTTGTTAATGAAACTTTTTTTTGCAGTATTGGTTTTAAGGGTTTTATAGTATCAACTAGTGATGCGGTTGGTTTTTTAAAATGCAACTTTAGACTATTTAGGATGTTCCAGATTTAAAAGTTGTGTTTGGTGGAAAGAATTATTAATTGACTTTATTATGCATGATATTTTCAACATTTTAGTCGTCAAAAGTGTTACATCAAAGTATTCTTAATTCTGCCAATGATAATACGGTTTCCACGACTGGATATTGTCGACAAAACAGTCATGATACTGGTAAAAATACAGAAAGTATGATGCTTATATGGAACGTGTCAAAAACTAAAGAGACTTGGAAACTGTCTTTTAACTTTGGTTATAATCATTCAAGTCACCAGATAGATGGCATACTTTTAACAATAGACAGTGAGTTTGTATATATATATATATATATATATATATATATATATACTGGTTAAGATATAAAGGTTAATAGATTTTAAGAAAGATGGTTTGGTCACGTTCTTCGTAAAAATCATGATACAATCATATTTGTAGCCTTAGCCTGTTGAAATATCGATTGGAAGAAAAGGAAAGATGGTCACAAAATATACTTAGAAGGAGGCTGTTTGGGACAATCTTTACACTGGGTCCATCCATTCTAATAAAATTAGGTGATTGTGTTGATAATTTGAAACAGTGACGCCGTTACCCATTTGCGGCGTAACAGTCAACAACAAATGTTGGTGGCAAAGCCACCTCTTTATTAATTCCAAGTTCGCATAGCATCCTTTATAATCCCCTTCCACTGTTCACGGTTTTCGGAGGCGTGCACTGATATTTCAGTTTAACGACTTTGCCATTTTTCCAAGATTAAGTTCCAAGAACGTTTCCACTCACCTTGCCTCTTTTTCAAATCAGCATTTGGACTAGCCAAAATTTACGGCACGTAATATTGTAACAGTCAAGAATTTTTATCATTTATAAGCGACCAATAAAAGGCAGTTGTTTATCATTTTATTTTACACATTTGCAAAAATAAACCAGCAATTATGTAGCTAATTGTTATTGATTACGCATATTGTGTTTGCATTAGACCTAGTTACGTTTTGCTGTCCCTAGCTCTTAAAACTGATCGATGTGTTTGGGGGCTTTACTTGTTTATTTATCCAAGTGATATGATAAATGTTTGACATGTACCATACACATCTTTTAACTGATGATAATAGTTGACAACCCAATTTGACTATTAGTAGTATCAGTATTACAGAACATTTGAGCTCTGAAGAGCATTGGATATTCTGCATGTCAAACATTGATTTTTTTCCATTTTTTACTTAATGCTGTCATTGGACTCATAATTTCACTTATTTGTTGTAGCTTGTTGAAATGGCGTTCCCTCGTCTTTTATGCAGCAATTTTTGTTTCTTAGAGTCCCATTTGCTAGTCATGCGCTCTATTTAGCCTTCTTTTTCCAAACCCGACTTGCAATTAAACGAGATTGAAAAAATTGTATTTTTAAAGGTAAAACCTATGCAAATAATGAATCTCGTTGGTCATATCCCATCGGTTCGTATTATTCATGTTCGGCTAAGCAGATAATGTTTTTGAACGAATCGACGTTTCCACCTGCAACGTATGTCAATTTGGAATTTTCTCAATTCAAATACGAAGCTTTTAGATCAGGCAGAAAGAAGGAATTTGACAATTTGAGTACGTTTGTGACTACCGACTTCGTAATGTGAATTGAATTATTGTTTTTAGGGCTATTGTCGAGGGCGAGTGTGATCAATATCGATGTGTTACAATGAATAATTGACTGGGATGCTAATGATCCAGAGGATTTGAGTAATGCTTATAAAGTTTTAATTTCCAATGATGGTGATATTCCTGACTGTGTCCTCCACGTGGTGCATCCTGGACTAGGTGCCTATAGGCATGTAGACTAATAACAGCAGGGTCCGAGTTCACAGCGGTATAACTGGGCTTCCGCTACGGCGGGTTGGTGCGAACATACACCCAGGATACTTAAAAGGTATCTAAAGGTATACGTATATCATATGTAGCTCTTGGGCTAAGGGAGATAACCGTGACAAAAAATCAGGCGGTCTCGTTAATCTTTGCGAACAGTAGCGACGTCACAAGGATGCCGTCTACCAGCCAAGAAACTTTGTTATTCTTTTACGTTTGTGTTACGCTTATCAAGCCATCGTTTGCTATGTCGTATAAATATGGGAAATAATGAAGAGGTGACGCCACGTGATCACCAACCAAAATGAAATGAAATGACTGAACAGTAGCTTTTTCGATAGGTTTTTTGTTTAATTCTTTTAGTTAGTTGCCTATAATAAACTGTTGTAGTGGTCGGCTTACGGTAAACTAAGTGGGCATTCAGAGAAGCCAAACGAGAGCTCGCATTTAATACTGACGGTGTGATTTGAAGAATCTATAATCATTTTGAGTTTAACTCTTTACCAACTAATCATTGGTTGAATCCTTGTAGAACTCTATTATAACTTTAACTTCTTTAGTAATTATATATATACTACTATATAGTAAGTAAAGTACAACTTTAATTGATGTATATCTAACAGTAATGAAAAAACATTATACGTTAACTTATAATCAAAGGTTTAGTGAAATTATTATTATTATTATTATTACTACTACTATTATTATTATTATTATTATTATTATTATTATTATTATTATTATTATTGTTATTATTATTATTATTAACAGCACAAGTTGGTGGCAGAAAATACAAAGGGTAGTAATTTTTTAAATCACTCTATAGATCTTCATAATGCACATTACAAAATACTTATCAATCAATGCAATCGCCTTTTTTCATAACTAAGTGGTTCAGCTGGTTTTGTATGTGTTTTGGTTAGGTTGTCAGTATAGTATAATGTAATATCATGTTCAATAAAAAACTTAGCTTTAAACAGGTAATTTGTATAGGCTTACGGTATCGATAAACGTCTCAATAACATTAATGTCACAACTATTAAGAAGGAACTTTGGGGAAAATAGCTTTTTAGTTTATATATAAAACGGGGTTTTCAAAATTGGCAGATATATGTATAACAAATATGGGTAAGTTCTTCAATCCTAGATAGGAGACAGTCCAAGGGATTGTATTTTAGACTTCTCAATTAACGACAAAGTAATTAAGTGCTAATAGTTCTAATCTTAAAGACAGCAGATCTAGAGTTTGAATGTTAGTTCCCATTTTTATGCTAGGATTGCAGAACCTTCTAATCAGTTGCTTGATTGATTTTACGCAACTTTAATTTAGCCCAGATATTCGATTGAAAGAAGTAGAAGATTGCTTTCTTGTAACGACACCAGTGTTTGCAAGAATTAATTAATTTGGGCAATTGAGGGTTTGACACCAGTTGATGGATTTGCAAGAAGGCCTTTAACATGTTTGCAACTTCAAGTCAGGATTGTCATTCCCAATTAACAAGAGAAGCCTGTTTATCTTTATGCGCAATCTCATCAACTTCGGTCCTTCTCCAGTTGAGCAAAGTAGATCAGCTACCTTGGAGGGAGGGATCAGAAGCCAATTACATCTTGTATTTTCTACTGGATTGAAATTACCATAGAATTGACACAGGGTATAACGATTTGAGATCTTTACATTGATTAATGGATTAATTTAGTTATTTGAACCGTGGTTCTTGGAATTTGAATCTGTATTGTATTGCTTTTGTCAATCAGTGTATTCGTGTGGTTTGGACATGCAATCGGACAGAGTGGTGCCCATCATCATTGGTGTTGCTCTCATCGTCATGATCATCATCGCTTTGGTGACGTTTGTTATAAGCAGTCGGCGACATCGTAGTCGGTATCATACCATTTGACTTGATCGGACCAAACATCTGTTCAACTTATTTTTGATGCCAATTGTTTGTTTGCTTGTCTTTTAATACTCAAACGACGTGATTTGATTTGTATTCATGTCATTGGTTTTTACGAACACATTTCTACTCCATCTTGCTCTACGTTTTAACTAATTTTATTGATTTTTTTAAAAGGTTTTTATATTTATAGTTTTGTGCATTTTTGCACTTTAGTCTGATTAAAATTATTGATTTTTGTGATTGTGAATTATTTTCGACATGTGATATATATATGAAATTTTAACAAAGAACATTGTGATTTATCATGTCTATGGAAAGTCATTGAAGCAATTAACCGTATTCAATTGTTTTAGTGTTTGTTTTGCTACGAAAGCATATTGTGGCCATAAGAAGTTTTTATTGTATGCTAACTGTTACAGTTTTAATACTTGATTAGTTTGCCAGTAGTTTTTGTTAAGTGGATTTTTAGAAAATGGACTTTATATAAGCCGCCATAATTTGATTAGTTTGTAGTTTTTATTATCATTGTTAAATTACTCAGGACAAAAGTCAGGTTAAACGTTGATATTATTTATCTATTTTTATTTGCCGAGTATTAACGTTTGCGATTATTTTATTTATAAGATAATTATGCATTTTATTACGTAAAAGCTGAATAATAAATAGTTGAAACAATTACTTGTGACATAATGGTTCGTTTATTTTTCAAAATGTAATGATTCTACGTGGTAATATTTTCGATTAGATTAGTGAATTTAATACTTAGTCGAAGCTATTATGTTGGAAAAAATGCCGTTCCCACTCTCATTTATTTATTCAATTTCATTATTTTGACATTTCCTTAGCATATCACATGATTGATTCCGATGGCCTGATAAGCATAACAAATTCATTTTGGTTGGTGACATCGTCACCTCTTCATTATTTTCCATATTTAGAAATGATTCAATCTAGCCAGTCCCAAGCCTGGATAAAGGAGGAGGGTTTGAGCGCAAGGTTAGCCTCTGTAAAAATTTATATTGCTACGGAAATAATACAAGAGGACGCCATTCGGGCAGCCAACGGCAAAGAAGTGGTTGCACATATCTGGATGACAGAGTTACACAGATGACAGGATTGAGTAAAAGCCGAAAGGAAGCTCAATTTTCGATTTGCAGAATCTTCAATGCTAAGGAGACTTTGTTGTTGTTGTTTTACAGTAATTGTTGTCTTATTGCCCCATACTTGTTTTTAAAGCAAAAGGATTTTGTATAATATACGACATATATAAGCGTAAAAGAATAACAAAGTTTCTTGGCTAGTAGACGGCAATTTAGATGTGCTTTATACAATTAAATGGTCTCACAAAAACGAATAAATTATATTGTATTGATTTTGACAGCAGCTTGTTTATCTACTGTAACTATTAAGTGTACAAATGAACTGCATTTTGTACATCACATTGTACACAATGTAATAATGTAAACATTTGTAACATTATTACATTTTTATAATAAACATCATGTGATATTCAGTGTAAAGGATTTAACATTGCAATGTTTACTGAAAAATAATTATTAGAAGGTTGTGATTTCAATCAAATAGTTGATCACATGCGGTTAATTATATTGGACGATGCTCCCTTATTCATTTCATTTTGGTTGGTGACGTGGTCACCTCTTCATTATTTCCCATATTTATACGACATGTAGAACGATCGATTTCGATGGCTTGACAAGCGTAGACAAACGTGGAAAAATAACAAAGTTTCTTGGCTGGTAGACGGCATCCTTGTGACGTCGCCACTGTTCGCAAAAATTAACGAGACCGCCTGATTTTTTATCAGGGTTATCTCCCTTAGCCCAAGAGCTACATATGGTATACGTATACCTTTAGATACCTTTTAAGTATCCTGGGTGTATGTTCGCACCCACCCGCCGTAGCGGAAGCCCAGTTAGACCACTGTGCACTCGGACCCTGCTGTTATTAGTCTACATGCCTATAGGCACTAGTCCAGGATGCACCACGTGGGGGACTAGCAATCAGGAATATCACCATCATTGAAAATTGAGACTTTATAAGCATTACTCAAATCCTTAGGATCATTAGCATCCCACTCCCTCTCTTATTTTTTAATACATGTGTCAGACAACCACTTTTTTTAAAACGTTAATCTTTAAATTGATCAATTTTACAATCGTAGACTCTTATGCAATAAAGTAAAGTTTCAAGTCAATGTATCTAAACTAGTAGCTGTCTGACTTCGGCTCCCATAATTGGGCACTAAATACGAATCGTCATTTTGGTCTCTAAACGTCAACTTACCGAAAAATGTTCTTCATTATTATTACAATACCTTAGTCGTTTTGAATAGCATAGGTCAATAAAAAATGTTTTACGTAATAAAAATTTGGCATTGAAGATTCTGCATGCCAAGGATTGATCTTTTTTGACTTTAATTCAATTCGATTATCAGAATTGTGCTTTTACTTTTATACCGCAGTTTGATCAAATGGCGTTCTTTTGCCGTGGCGCCGATTTTTTAGGGAAACGAGGTTGCTGATCCTGCGTTCTAATCCATACCCTCTTTAATCGGATTTAAAAGCAACAATGGTGCAGTTTATGTATAAATAACATGGATAATTAATTCTCTCTCTATATATATATATATATGCTAATGATCCTGAGGATTTGAGTAATGCTTATAAAATCTCAATTTCCAATGATGGTGATATTCCTGATTGCTAGTCCCCCACGTGGTGCATCCTGGACTAAGTGCCTATAGGCATGTAGACTAATAACAGCAGGGTCCGAGTGCACAGTGGTCTAACTGGGCTTCCGCTACGGCGGGTGGGTGCGAACATACACCCAGGATACTTAAAAGGTATCTAAAGGTATACGTATACCATATGTAGCTCTTGGGCTAAGGGAGATAACCCTGATAAAAAATCAGGCGGTCTCGTTAATTTTTGCGAACAGTGGCGACGTCACAAGGATGCCGTCTACCAGCCAAGAAACTTTGTTATTCTTCCACGTTTGTCTACGCTTGCCAAGCCATTGAAATCGATCGTTCTACATGTCGTATAAATATGGGAAATAATGAAGAGGTGACCACGTCATCAACCAAAATGAAGGAATGAATGATATACCAAAGTAGCCAGTAAAATTTGGTAAAAATATATTGTAATTCACTTCGTTATATTTGTATGTGTATTTTTCTTATATTTGGACAAGATTACAAAACGTCTACTTTCCATGTAAACAATATTTCATTGATTATTTGTAAGCAAAGTTTTGAATTATAATGGCCTACCCTCACGTTAGATTTATATTAATGTTTGTATTTTCTGTTAGTTTTATTCACAACAATGAATAATGTATTGACTTTACTGTTTTGTTCAAGTTTTAAAATACATTCTATAGTTGTTATAGAAACATTTTAAAAATGTTTAACTAAAAGTTATGCAACATTAAAATGAAAAAGTGATTATTTCTTTTATTTATTAAATATATACTATTGCATATTTATTTGACACTAGAAAAGCAGCTGTTTTCACGAGTTGACGAGGCCAAAACGCAGAAAAACGTTTTGAGATTAAGACACATATCAAGGTAAATAGTGGAACAGTTAACAATTATGGAAAGCGAGCAAAAATAATAAATATACAAAACTAATAATAAAACAAGTTTCGTATTACAATACAAAAACACTGCAATAATCTTCTCCACTTAACGTGTAGCGTGAAGCGAGCCTTTTAATTTAAATTTAAAATTATTTTTCGTTTAAATCTTGTTTTGAAACTGATTAGTGCTAGCAGTTCTACAGATAAATGTGTCTTAAAAAATGTGTAATAGCTCAAACTTGATTCATGTGAATATCTAGGTGTAGCAATGGTGGTGAACTTGTAGTGGACAGAATGCCACTGTCAGTACTAAATATAAGTGTTTTGTTTGTTTATCCTAAATAATGACTTGCTGAAAGGTGCTTCTAGTGAAACATGTAAACAACGAAACAGAAAAATAGACATGCTATTTCCAGATATTCAATGCTAAGAAAATAGATAGATATGGTTTATGACTAAACATGACATAGCTAAGTTATTTTCAACCCAAATTATGTTAAAATTTTCTAGTTAAGAGACTAACTTTAATTTACAATTCTACCAATTAACAATGCCCAAAATTATAATTTAAACTATTTGCACAAGTTATTTAAATGCATCGCACATGTTATCCAATTATACCTATTGTTCTATACATATGTTTGACTTGTCAAGTAAGAAAGTCGCAATCGTTCGTTACATGACATATTATTTGTTTAATTGTAAGATGAAAATAGGTAAAATAACATTGTAAAAACACTATTTTTTATTTAAAAAAGGTACAGTTAAATACTATAATAATTTATTTGTTGTTCCATTCTATATTTATTCAATATGTTCTTAAACCTTGTAAAAAAATTGGTTGTATTATTTTTATTTAAAAACAAATTTTAATTTGTGCTTAACATTAATTTGAATATTAGGTTTGTATAAATTTAGTTAAATCTTTCATTTTATGAGTTATTATTCAGTTGTTTTAGTAATTCTTTTTAAATTGGGTTAATTATACAAATATGCAAGGTAAATATTAAAATTTTGTCATTTGTTAGCAACTTTTAACAAATGGTGTTTAGTAGCACAGTTGTACATTTGACTAATGTTAGAATAAGCAAAGAATAATCAATTTGTTTACAACGTTTATGCTAAGGATTTATGTTAAGCTATACTGGATAATAATAGCATTGTTACTAATTAGTGTAATAGAAATAAATTGTAATCAAAATTAATTTTCTAATGTAAGATATTACTGAGACCTCCTGGCTTATTCCTATGCTTTGATTTAATATAAATAATAACCAACATCCGGGCCAAATTATTTAATTTTTGCTTAACATTGAGAACTATTCTGTTTGTCAACTGGAATAAAAAAAGTAACAATACTCCACAAAAATTACAATCACAGTACATATGTAACAATTTGAATTACCAATTTAATGCGTATTAAAACAAATAATATTAATAGTGTTCAAGTATATAATAATATAAGAATTTAAATAAATGAATAATTCTAAATTGTAACGTTTTTAAACAATTGGTTCAACAGTTACGGTAATAATAGTTAAAAGTAACAAATACATTTTATTTACATAATTACAAAACTCTTTGGCTTCAAAGATTATTAGGTAATAAATTTTTACAAGGTAATTGAACGTTTTGGATAATGCATTTTTCAGATTTAAACACAAAATTAATGTTAAAAATAATAATAATAATAGTAATAAACAAGTTAAAGTATGTAACGGTGACAAACCACGAGAGAAATTCGAACGCAAAAATAGTAAACAATATTATTTTATTACAGAAATTAACATTGAATTTTTGGAATTAATATTCCTTAAATATTGACATTTTTGTTTGAATGTGTCAACGGTGTATGTCGGTGGGAACGGTTGTTTATATAGCCGTTGAACACTTTCGTCTATTTCTCGACCTGATTCCAGTTTTTATTTTGGTTTTATTTCGCAGTCCAATCCTGTAAATTTGGCAATAAACATTTCCCGTCTGATTTTTGCGTTCTTATTCATTACTCCACGTAATCGGTAAAGACGTTAGATATTGGAAGAAATTGCGACTAAGCATAACACGCAACATTCGCCGACAAGGAACGTTGTTTGTTCCGTCAAACCGCCCCATCGCATTATTTAGTGAATCCAGGCTACGCAGCCTTCATTGGAGTCAATTTCACTAAAAATTCTTTATATGTTTGTGACTGAAGAGAAGATACAAAATGAATTCATTTCACAGTTTACGTCTTCTATTATTTTTATTTGGAAGAAGCATATGCATACACTCATCAATATATGTAGATAGCAGCACAAAATAAAATGTATTTTTATTTTTCTTATTGTTAGTTAATACATTAAATTTAATCGACTGCAACTATAAATATTTTTTACATATATATTAATTTTATCAGTTATTTTAAATAGAATAATAAAAACTGTTAATATTGTTGAAAAGGTGTATATAATATTTTTTGCTTTAATGTTTTTGCTAAAAACACTTACCAAATAAACATGTTAATATAACTAAGCGGAAAATTGTTTTTATTGTCAGTAAAAAGTTTGTAAACAGTTAAATAAGATTTTATTTGTTGCTTTACTTTAATAAATGTTTTAAACATTATATCTACGTAACAAAAGTACTACACATGCTTACAGTAAACTTATAAATTTTACTTTAATAAATTCATTCATTAAATGACAATTTTTAAGATTAATAATAATATTTGAAAAAATCATTTATAAATTTGTTTAATGATTAACATACTGCTACATCAATAGTCAACGTTGTTTAAACCAATATAATTGCTCCTTAAAAGTCTAAGTTCTTAAAAATTTACAAATTGTGAGCTAATGACATTTAAAAAAAACAAACACTAAAGGCATTTAATTTACTTTTTTTTTAGAACTCATTATAATTAACCAAATAAATGAACTGGTACATTTGTTTGCTGAATTTGTTGGATATATCTCCAATATTTAGGAAAAACTTGTTATTCTTTATTGCAATATTAAAATAACTTTAAAATATTTTACAAAGCATTTTACGAGTAATAAACAATGTTTTTTGTATTAGTTGTTTACGGTTTTATGACTGAACAACTGTTTATTAAGTTACATTATTAGTAAGCTTTAATATCTCACTAGAGATACATTCAGCGTAAAATACACTTTCACCATCAACATAAAAATAACAAGAAAATTAAAAAAATAGTAGTACAAATAATAGGAATAAAATAAAATAGAATGTCATATGATAATGAATATAAATATAGTCAATACGTTAAACATTTCATTAAAAAAAATTCAAAATTACTATACTTAGAATGAATCATTATAATGCACTACTTTAACAAGTTTGTTAGAAATTCAGTTTTGAATCACTGCGATACGCTTGCGTGACATGCTGATCAAAAGTTGCTAGTTGTTTTGCGCTTACTCGTTGTATTACATGTCATTTGTGATTTTTTGTTTTATTTTTGTTTGTTTTTAGTGTAATTTGTTTTTGGTATATTGTTGTTGCCTGTGTTTTTTTGAATAATTGGTGTCAGCCCATTTTTTTTGTTTTGGCACGGTTTGAAAATTTTTTATTTTTTGTTATTGTTTTTGGTTTTTTAGTGTATTCAATTGTGCAAATTGTTGTACAATTGGATTTTGGTTTACGATTTGTATGAATCGTATTTGGTTTTTTATTTTAGCTTCTTGTTTTTACCTCTTTTAAAAATTGTCACTTAGCGTTTGCTTTGTGATATTTTGTTACTATATTTCTTTTTCTTTACCAGTTATCTCCTGTTTTATACAATCATGTGTGCATCTAAAATTGATGCCTGTGGTTTTAGAGGCTGCAGGAAGAAAGTGAAAAGTGGAATCTTCTGTATACACTGTGAGAACTGGTTTTATAAAATTTGTTCCGGTCTTACATCCTTTAACTACTTGAGATTTGCTAACTCTAGCTTAGATTTTATTTGCCGGAACTGTCTGGGTGAAAATAAATTAGAAAAACATCTTCTTTTTTAGAAGGAATTTCCAATAAGAATGAACCTTGTTCTCAAGATGTTAATCTTTTGCCTAAACTAGATGCTATTCTTGCCTCCACTACCAATAATAATTCCAACATCTCTAAACTGAATGTTGCCATATCTAATTTACAGGGTCGGGATAAAAAATTGGAAAATTTTTTCAAACACTATTTTAGAAGAGCTTAATAGGCCAAAGAGTCTGTAGCTAAGTTATCTGTATCTTCCCCTGTGGCTCAAGCAACAGTTAGACTCTCCCAGGAGGAAATTTTTTCTGCTGCTTAGCGGCTCGCTACTGGTGCTAGAAGGGCCTCTAATGTTATTGTCAAAGGTATATCTGATTCGGTTCTTAATTTTAGGGAGGTTGTTACTGACATTTTGAAGAAGTGCTCTCCTGCTTCCTCAAATTTTAAAATCTCTCGGATCTCCTGTAAATTACATCATCCATCTCCTCCAATTGTAGTATCCTGTAATTCTACTGAGGTCGTGGAGGATATCATCTACAATTGGAGGTACATCCGTTCCCAGTTCCCTGGTATTAAATTGACCAAAGATCTCTCGCATTCAGAACGTGAAACTTTGAAACTTAAAAACCCGTTTTATGATAACTTATTAGTACCTATAGTTAAATTAACCCTACTTAAACTAATGCATGACTCTTTTAATTTGGGTAGTTAGAATTTTTTCTTATGCGCCTCGGAGTCGCCCTCAAATCCCTAATACCCCGTCTTTACTACAGTGCCCTAGTATTTCCATCTCTTCCCCATCTTTTTTAGTACTGAACAGGTTTTTAAGCAATTATATAAGCTGAATTCTTCCTCCTGTGGCCCTGATAGTATCTACCCTAAGATCCTTAAAGAATGCTCAAAGATATTAGTCCCTGTTCTTTCTCAACTTTTCTCCCTTTTCCTTCACAGTAGACGTCTTCCTCTTATTTGGAAACTAGCCTATATTAGGCCCATTTATAAGTCAGGTGATAGGCTGGTCCCTGATAGTTATAGCCTATCAGTATCCTTTCCACACCTAGCAAGATCCTTGAAAGATTACTTAAGGCCCACATTATTAATTTTATTTCTAATAATCTTATCAGTTTTTTCTCAGCACGGTTTTCTACCTCATCGTTCTTGTTTTACTAATCTATTATATTATTCAGATAGCCTTACTTCGTTACTTGAGCACTCTTATTCTGTTAACGCTATTTATTTCGACTTTGCCAAGGCATTTGACAAAGTCTCACATAATTTATTATTATTTAAGGTAAAATCTTTAAGCGTACTTTTGGGAATATTTCCATCAGTTGTACACGTCTTTTATATATGCTCTATATTAGGCCACATCTTGAATATTGTATTCAAGTTACTTCCCCTATCTTTAAACGAGACATTCTTAAACTTGATCAGGTTCAAAGAAAAACCTCTAAAATAGCTAAGATTCTACATAATGTTGATCATATTAATCGGCTAAAAAGGTTAAAACTTTTTCCGTTATCAGATATAAGACTCCGAGGCGACCTTATTTTAGTTGATCAATTAGTTCATTCCGGGCGTAGTGCATCATTTTTCGTTCCCTCACAGGAAATGTTAAGAGGGTCATAAGTATAAGTTTTATAAGCCTAGAGCTTGTACTCGTCTCCGTAGTTGTTATTTCTCCCATAGGGTCATTTCTGCTTAGAATAATTTGCCATTCCATATTATTTCAGCCCCTTCTCTAGATTCCTTTAAGCAAGCCTATGATAAGCATGCCCTCCTTAATTTTATTTAGCTTTTATTTATATTTCCCCAGTTTTATTCTTTTCCCTCCCCCAGATATATTGATATTTCAGAACCAAGGATCAAAAGGAGTTTCTCCTACTAATCTCGTGAATTATCCTGTATCTATCCTGTTTGATTTTGGATTGGTTAATATTCTGGATAATTATGGTAAACATGAGTTTTTGTGTTGATTAGTTTTGGTTTTTATTTGTAGGTAGGTTCTCATTGTTTTTTTCAAAAATTTTAGATTTGTTTTTAAGTTGTATGTAGTGGGTGAGTGTTATTACCTTTAATCCTTCATGCTAATTGTATGCAGGATTTAAAAGATATATAAAAAATATTATTTAATAAGATAGAACATTTGATTCCTGCAGATCTTGACAACAAATATATTATATATCATACAAAGCTCTTTTGCTTTAAAAATAAGCATGGAACAATAAGACAATTACAACAAAACAACAACAACAAAGTTTCGTTGGCATTAAAAATTCTGCAAATCGAAGATTGAGCTCTTTTCGGCTTTCACTCAACTCTGTCATCTGTATAACTCTCATCCAGATACATGCGATCACTTTTTTGCCGCTGTTTACCGGAATAGCGTCCTCTTATTGTTTCCGCAGCAGTAAATTTTTTACACAGGTTAGGTTGCTAACCCTGCGCTCAAACCCTCCTCATTTATCTAGGCTTAGGACTGGCTAAATTAAATCATTTCTGATCTAAAGTAGACATCCTTTTAAAACAACATAATCTTATTTTAATAAACCAGAAAAATTACAGATGATCATTAAAATATTAAAGGATAAAAACAAGATGCAACAAACAATTTAATAATATAGTTATTAACATTTAGTTTTTTCAACCTTCTTATGTAGTAGCAGAAGGATTTCGTTTTTATAAATATATGCTCTACATGATTACACCAGGTAGGTTTTACGTTTATGTTTATTCCAAAATACTTGTTTTTGTTACAGGTATGTATGTTTGTCTGATTTAGTTTGAATGTTTTGTTTAATTCTATTGTTTTTTTGGACGCTCCGTTGTAAATTTAACCAGTTTGCATGTCGAAGATTTAAATCAAAATCAAAGTTAGTAGACCATTGTTCAATTTTATTACTAAAATTTGTAAATCCTTTTAGATTATTATTTAAAGAAATTTTTGTGCATAATACCTATCATCAGCAAATTTAAACAAGTGTGATGGTTGTAGAACTTGTAATGTATCCATGTACGGTAAAAATAAAAACGGAGATTGTACTGCACCTTGTGGAAATCCATTATCATTTTTATTTTTTACTACCAATTTGTGTAAATTGTTTTATTTTAAGAAATAATTTGGTAACCGTTTTAAGATGTTGTCTGGTGTTTCAAGTAGTTCAAAACCTGGAATTAATTTTTTTGATATACTATTGAAAGCAGATTTATTTTATTTGCGACTTTATACGCAAATAAGTCAACATAGTTATTACAAATTAATGATTAACTTAATTATTTAATTGCTTTATTTTTAATTTTTATTAACACAAATATTATTAATCAATGTTTTTAATATAATTATTAATTTTAATTTTAATTAAAATTATTAATAATACATAATATTAGCTTGTTTAGTAATTCTTAGAGATGTTTCATTCATTTGAACAATTTGTTATTTTTAATTTAAATTATTTTGTCAATTATAAATAAAGCTTTAGATTGAAGCTAATTTTAGTTTATCGTTTCAGCTGGGTTTTTTTAATTTTACACAATTTACTATTATTTTTGAATTTTAGCAATGTTTATTTAGAACGTTTCAGTTTTTAAAATAACTCGCTTAATTGTCTGTCAATTATATTTACTTATATGTTAAGTCATTATAACAAACTTTTTTGCTTTAAAGAATATGTAAGTTTGCAATATATTTTTGTCATTAAAAATGTTGTATATTTAAGATTAAACGTTAATTTAGATTTTGTTAAACCCTCTTATTAAAACCATCTTTTAATTTTTATTAATAAAAAACAGGGTTGTTAACATTAAAACTATATATTTCCATTTTTTATAGACTACGGTAAAGTAGATATTTATGTTTTAAGTTAAGTCAATTAAATATTAAATTTTTGCACAATATTTTGTTATTTTTTACATTTTGTTTTAAATAATTTTGTAATTATTTATATTTAAATCAATACTACAATATTATTCAAGACTATGTAGCATGTTTAATTGTGTAAAATCTAGTTAAATTAATAAAATTATTTGCAAATTTAATTAATAATAATTTTACAAATAAATATTTTTTAATAAAAAAAACATTAAAAATTGTTTTTAATTAATTTTTGTTTTACTATGTTAACGGAAAATTCAAGGTTTAAAATTAAAACAATTAATTATTTAAACATTTGCATTAATTAATTATGTATACATTTTGATAGAATGTAAGTTTAAGACTGTTTTGTACATGTTTTTTTTAATGTTTTTAAATATGTTTATGAAATCAGATATATTGATAACCGAGGATCAAAAGGAATAGTTCAGTTACCTTACTTAGCACGTGCATTTTCGTGTACCTGTAAATCAGTAAACATCTAAAATTATATATTTATACATTTACGATTGTTTATTAAAATTTATTATTATTGTATAATGTGTATTTTTGTAGTGTGATGTTAAAACTATAAATATTGGTTTAAATTTTAAAAGACAACTTAAGGAAACATGTTTTATCAATTTGTGTTTATTAAATTTTGTTAGTTTTCATTTTTTGAATAATGTAAATATGCCTTTAATAATGTTATAAATATACTGTTTGCGCAATACATTTAGTTGCCAATATAATTACAATAAAAAATTATGATATTTATACTTAACGTTGAAAAATGTTTTTGTGTATATATTTTTTTAATTATTTAATTAGAAAAGCAATTTAATTATTTTATGAGAATTTAAATATTACATCAAATTAATTATTAAATGGATTATCTTTGTACTTACTCTATGTAGTACATATGACTTCATGTGGATTTACATTTAAAGACAACAATTAAAATTAGTTTATAAATATGGATTTGTAAGTGTACAATTTAAGGATGATTTTTATTAGTTTTTCTGTAAAAACTAGATAAAGACAATTCATGATTAATTGTTTTTTTTTAAAAAGTTTATATTATTATTATTTTAGTATTTTAAATTTAGCGTTATAATATTTATTGTTTTTGATTTACGATATAAATATTATAACGGTTACATATTTTTAATAGAAATTTTATTTTAGGTTTTAATTAGAAATAAATTGTATATAACGCTAACATTTTTAAAATTTAAAATTAGACAATGATGATGTGCTTTTTTATCATGAAGGAATGTATTCATTAATTATAAATGATGTTCTGACAATTTGACTGCTGCTTTTAAAGTCAACCTTAAATAACATAGTTAACTGGGTTTTTACTTTGCTATATTGGTGCACGCGCACACGAAATAATTTTAAGTTATACATATATTATATATAGTTATTTAACTCTGGAGGTACGAAACCATGATGAAACATTAGACAACTTTTTTAGTCTTTATAAACAGTGGCTCCGTTAACAAAAACACTTTATTAGTTTTCTACGTTTGTTGCACATATAAGGTATTTTTGTATGAGGTAATTATGAGATTTTTTATGAATATAGAAATAATAAATGGGTAATCATGTTACCATTACAACTTGCTGATTGATGTATGTATGTAAATTGCCTATGTTTATTAAAATTGAAGGATTTTATTTTTTGCTTTTGTTGAGAATCAACAAGTATCTAAGTAGCTACGTAAATTAGGTTTGTGTATTGTTTAGAATCTATGATTTTTTATACAAATTTTAACACTAATTATATAATAAAATAAAAAACCAGAACTTATTTATTTTACCGTTGAGAGTAATTTAATGCAGAAAATGATTAATCGCAGATTTTTACAATTTTAAGGAATGGTTCAATTTTCTAAATAATACAATATTATGATTATTTTTTATTTTTTCAGCAGTTAAACGTTTTCAAGTAATTGATATTTTAAAATAATTGTCGTTACTTACATTACCATTTTATTTTACAATATTTTCCTTCTTATTTATTTACTTTTCTGTTTGTTGTTTTTGTTATTAGTTTCTACAATATGGCGGCAGTGCTCCGTCATTGTATATGGTGCTACATTAATGATGATGATTTTACAGTTTGTACAGGTTAAATCAAATTTTAAACTAGCATAAATTAATTCGTAAATAAATAAATATTATTATTTATGTGTTATTAAAAAACAAGCTTTAATAATCTTTTACAAATTAATTTATGCTAGTTTAATATATATATGGAATGTTATTTTTGATAAATTAATTTTAATTAAATACGATTTTTAAATTTTTCATTTAAATGATTTTTAAGTTTATAAGTGTATATTTATTTTTTATTTATAAAAGATTACGTTTTAAAAATGTTCATTTTATTAATAATAACATTTTGTAGCAGTTATATGCTTTAAAGGTTTTAAATATAATTTTTATTAATAACATTACATTTCTTAATGAATTTTGTATTATTCAGTTTTATTTGAAACATTTAACATATTTTATATTTATAATGTATTCCTTCTCTGTTTTAGAATTTGTTTCGATTCAAGTATGACAATTCTTCAAATTATTATTTTTGTCGGTTTGCTATTGTTTATCTTATTTCATTGCCTTAAATACTATTGTGGCGGTACTAAGTGTTATTTGAGACAAAGACTGGATGAAAAGCTGGTTATTGTGACGGGATGCAACACGGGTATTGGGTTGGAGACGGCAGCCGAAGTAGCCAGACGTGGAGCACGCGTTATTATGGCCTGTCGTGATATGGACAAATGTGCTAAAGCAAAATCGGAAATCCTACGTCGTTACGGTGTTGGTGTGGCCCATGCTACTAAAATTAATATTCCTCGAGGATTTGAAAGTCGTGTGCTTACTCCAATTAGTTCGGATCAGGTAAGATTGATATTTTGCTTTTTATTGCTGTTATTGTTGGAATGTATTTAAGCAAGTTCCAGGATTTTTTAATGATATAGTGAAATACTAAAACGTGAATGGATATGAATTTGAGTCTCACTACCGGTATTAATATGAAGGCCTCAGTGTTGCTTTGCTAAATGTCCACTTTTTTGAAAAACTTTGTTATAAACCATTTAAGCAGTAGTAAATAAGAAAAAAAATCAAGTTTATAGTTAATTCAGGTTTTAGATTTGTTTAGAAAGAAAGTTATTATAATAATTAGTGAATAATAATAATGAATAATAATGAATAATAATGAATAATAATAGTGAATAATAATTAGTGAATAAATTAGTGTTGAAAATTAAAAAAAAAATTTAATCTCAATTATTTTGTCATTTTTTAATGTTTTTCTGTAAAAATAATTATTAAGAATTTAAAATAATGCTAAGTATTTAATGATGAGTTGGCCAAAATACATATTTTAAATACAATACCCATATAAACGGAATAACAAAAGCAATTTACACTTTTTTAATAGTAATTAATAAATTTTCAATTAATATGCTTAAAATCATTATTCAAAAATACATTTTAATACCTTAAGTTTACGTTTCTACAACCACAAACTTTACGTTGTTATTACCTCATAAGAAAAATTAAAATTAATTTATATTAAAAAAATTAATTAATTATTTTTTGATATTTCAATATTAAATAAACAATTTCTAAAGTATGTTTATACTCAAGCGTTTCTATAGTAACCAAAAATGTGAACTAATTTAAAAATCGATTTTTTGTGTAATGTTACTTCGAAAACGTTACTTCGGTTTTTAATTTAAAATATTGATTTGTTGTTAAATTTAAGTTAAAAATTAATATTTGCATACAAATTAAAATAAGAAATAAAGTATATCTTGTTAAAACGATTTAAAAATTATAATAATGTTTTTAACAGTATTTTGGGTATTTTCTTAAAGGTTAAAAATGTACTTTTTGTATATTAAAAAATATTATTTAACTTAAAAACAATAAAATACACTATTTTGTAAAATTATAAAATATAATTAACACAAATTTAGTTATTTTCTGCTTAGGAGCAGAAAATATATGTTATATTTTCTTTATCACAGGAAGTTTACTTAATTTTTTATTACAAAATAAAAACACCAAAATTATATTTTCTAATAGTAAAATAAAATTGTTTTAAATAATGATTAATGATTTTTACATGCCATATAAATATGAAAAATAATGAAGAAGTGATCACATCACCAACCAAAAATGAAAAATGTATCATCCTCAGTCGTCTATTATTAGCACGTTTTTCACACACATACACACACATAGAAGAGTAAAAATGGAAGATGGACGCACCACAGCATTGAAATTGGCAAACAATGGAAAGTATATGGCCGAAAAAGTAACATCACGCATGAATGTTTCGCCCATATCTCGGTACAATCCAAATATGCTTCTTTCGCGCATCAACCCCAAAACCAACCTAGTGGCAGACATTCTTTGCTTCATCGAACTCGCTCGATGAAAAATGGGGTACAATATAGACTGATTCATTCTTGTCAACTCACAAACAAAACTTGCAAATACATCTTGGTAAAAAATGTATACATTCCAACGACACTAAAAACACAATTTATACAATAACACTCGCGCCTAAAAAGAACTACTAAAAACATAACATAGGTAGGTAGCAGAGCCCCTCTTCGAGTGTAACTACTGGCACTCGCTCGGCTCTGTTAAACGCCCACCTGTTAAAATATGTTTTTTATGAATTTTCTAGCAATAAAACTTAATTAATAGTAATAATATTTTTTTAACTTTTGATTAAATGTTTTACATAATAAATTGTTTGAAGTGTTGTATATAGTTGTTTTTCATGATTTAATTTAATCTAGATTGCATAAACGTGCACATATTTGGTTATCTAAACACTTTAAAAGAAAACTGTGTAAATGTATGATATAGTAATTGTTGAAACATCACTTAATAGATAAATTTTATATTTATCTATTATTTGTTGATTTTATGTTTGCTACTTTGAATGTTTTACAAGAAACATCTTTCAGCAGTGGATATCTTAGCGAAGCCGAACGAGGGCCCACATTTTAGTGCCGGTGGTGGGATTCGAACCCATGCCCACCGAGGTCTGAATTTGAACGCTGTACCGCTAGACCACCCTGGCACATTTCAATAATACAAATTTCCGTTTGAAAAATGTAAAGTTTGTGTATTTACTATTATAAAAAAAATTATTAAAGGGTTATTGGTCAGTAAAAATGTTTATGATGTGTAGAAATATATTTCTACTTTCGTGTGGTCTAAAGCCATACACTACAAAAACGTAGTTATTAAACTAAAACATCTGTATCAATCACATAACTCTAAAAAAGTAATCAATTTAATCATGCTATATGCAATACTATATAATAAATAAAATACAATTACAATTTCATTAATATTTATCGTTAATATAAAAAATTATATAAAACTTAAACTTGTTCAAAATATGTCAAATATGAAAAAACTACGGAACACATGGAACTTTTTGAAATAATTGATTGTATAATAAAGCACAAAATGCTTAATAATTAATGTGATCGTCTATCTTTTTAACTACTTGAAATAGGCGTTTTGGAAAACTGTCGATGTGATTGTTGATATATTCATGTTTCACCCCATATTGAACGACGAACTGAATACACTCACACAAATCTTCAATTTTACTGAAAAAAATTTTAATAACATTTATGTCCGGACTGTTAGGTGGTAATTGAATGAAGGACAGTTTTTTTATTTTGCCCTATTTACTGTCTAAATGTAAATATAAAACAAAGAAAGTGAACCTCGATTAATTCGACGTTACCTTTTTGGACGTATGACATGGGGCATTGTCCTGAAAAATAGTAGTAACCCCCGTGTAAGTTTGCTGCATTTCATAATAAAAAATAACCTTGACAACTAAAATAAAAATGTCACTATTTACGGTACTGGATATAATTTTCCATTTGATAGGCTGATTATAGTTAATACCAAACCAACACATTACTTGTCAAGGGCGGGCTTTTTCTAACTACCGGAAGTAAATGTTTTTATACTCAAATGGTTGATTGAAAATTATTGTTCCATTAGCCAAGTGTACCGAGCGCCAATAAGATAATTGTCGTTCAATCTACTTGTTACAAAACATTTTTTCTGTTTTTTATTAATAAACAGTTTAACTTTTGGTGATTTACGTGTTGAATCAAATTCTTTTGCACGACTTCTTATCGTCAAATAACTAAATTTTTATAAATTGTGTTTAGCAATATTAGAAATAGGTTTGTTGTAATTTTTAGATCTTCTGTCTCAATTGTTACTCTTTTTCTTTCAACATTATCATAGTTTCCTCAGTTTTATCTATTTAAAGCACCATACATTATTGTAAGGCTTATTTTGTTACTTTCGTTAATTGTGTAGATGAAAATCCATAGTTTTTAAATTTTTTTATAACAATGTGTTCATTGTCATTAAGATGGTAATTTTTTCTACCTTTGGTATTCATTGTACAGAACGAAAATGGATAAGGGAATTTAATCGGATTTTTTTAAATAACTAAAAATAAATTTACTTTAAAAAAATAAATGACTTATTTTTAAACACATTTTCAAGTAATTGAATTTTATTTTTGATTGGTATTATGATGTTACTATTAGATCACATGTATAAAATTTGACTATTAAACATTGTTTATTTTTAATAGAATTAAGCAGACAACTCAATAGAAGACCAATTATAACAAAAATTATGTCACTTTAACTTATTATCCACGTTTATATGTGTGTTGTTTTTAAATAAATATTTTTAAGTAAATATAAAGTAACCATTAAGTACTTTACATTATTTTAAACTTTTAATATTTATTTTTACGAAAATAAATTGGAGATAACGAATTGATTTGGATGAATGTTTTTTGAATTTTATTACTAATTTTTTCAAGGGGTAACTTTTTAGCACGATTATTATTATATACTGTAATTTTTTTTATAGATTTTTATATATATTGATGTACTCTGTATAGATTGAGTAATGAAATATTTGTTTTTAATAATGACTCTTTTTTATTGTTTAACATTTACTTTGGTCAGATTTTTTATTGCAGTTGGGATTTGTTTGATATGCATTCCATATGTACAAATGTAAAAGGAGGTTGCAACATTGGCATATATAATGAATGAACTGATATAATTAATTAATTTTTAGAAAATTGACCTTACAAAACTTGTAATAGATGTAATTTACGATTTGATTACAAATAGTTTTTTTTAAATTGAACTATTTACATTTAATATTGTTTGTATTCTGTTTTTATTATTAATTTATAATGTCTTATACTGTTACTTCATGTAACATGACATTTAGCTGATAATAATAATTATTATTAGATCATCCTTTGTGGCTAATATTTTAAATTACTGTTTCTTTCAAGTAATTTAGAACGAGATAATCTGACTAGGCTTATTAGCATTAAATGGCTTACTCATTTTGGTTTTAATCTTTTACGGTTTCAGTTAGAGCAATATATATATATATATATATATATATATTGCAGCGACAGGATTTTATTTTAAGTATTTTTGTTGTTGTATGGGACTAATTAGTGCTTAATCTTTTTTTACTACAGACACATGTAGACTGTCTATTTTGAAAATGAAGAGGTTAAATTTCAAGGTATTTTGCATATGCTTTTAATATTGATTATGAAGTACAATATATATTTGGAAGGGGAGGTTTAAACATTGGAGTCAACACAAACACTACTAAAACACATGATTTAAATTACATTTTGGCATTTGTGGAAAACAATTCAACTATTATTGTATAAAAGTTTATTTTACGATTGTGGTAATATTCTTGGTCGGTACATTGAGGTAACGCATCCTGATAAGGTGTACTTAAGCGCCCACACTAACAGTATGGACTGACTACACAGCGCTGCAACTCGATTTCCGCTTTGGTATGTGGATACAAACATACACTCAGGGTACTTAAGGTATATGTATACCATATGTAGCCATTGGACTAATGGACACAATTGTGATAAAAAATTTAGGCGTTCTTGTCAGTCTTTGCGTACAATGGCGCTGTCACATGGATGTAGTCCGCCAGTTTAGAAACTTTGTTATATTTATGAAACCATCTGAGTCAATCGTTTAATATTCTGTACAAATATAGAAATAATGAAAAGATAACTAGGTCATCAGCCACAATGATAAATAGAATTATCTTGTTTATTTGTTGAAAGTTTTGATTATTAATTTTATCAGAGTATATGGCATTGAATGAATTTATCACATCGGGGTTTGATACATTTTTGGAAATAAAAATTTGCGATTGTTGTATAGAAAAAATTCAATGTGTTTAGTTTTGTTTAATTATTTTATATCAAATACATACTTGTTATTTGGTATTTGTTTATTTTAAATTTAAAAAGATGTACAATTAAAAATAACAATGAAATAGGTGTGCATGCATATTAGCAGCTGTATTTTAACACACCTGTGCTACAGTTGATTTTTATACTACAGCTGTTTTAATTGATGAATTTGATTTCGATAAATAGATACAATTACGTGGAAATACATAGCATTCAAATTCGACTTTGTTGCCAATTTAACGAACTGTGTGTTATATTTGTCAACAAAAATAGTAATATAAGTCGCATTTGACGAAATTCGTTTGATTTATTTATTTAAAATTTAGTTCCTTCGATAAACGATTGGGGTAACACATGCACAGCTTTTTTGTATCCAAAAATATATATTTGTGCAAAAATCATCGTTATTATTGTAAAATTATAAAGAATTATATAATATATAATTACAAAAACTAATTCAGCAATTGAAATTAAGGATTCAAAAGTAGATAATTCTTAAGAGTTCTACATTAAATCATAGATTTAGTAAGAAATATTTGTTACAAATATACATGTTTTCTGTTAGTAGTTGAAATGTTTTTATACACTCCTCCAATTTCGAATTGTTCAGTTCCATTCCAAATTTTCCTTTAATATTGTTTTTGCGTTGAATATATTATTGCATTTTTTGCATTTTTTTATTTTTTATATTGACAACAAATGTAGGAAAGTAATGACAGGAATACAAAAAAAGCAAACTGTTTGCATGTTTGTTACAGTTGTTTTAGTCCACTTGCTACATGTAGTATATCAATAATCCTTTTAATTCATTCATTCATTCATTTTGGTTGGTGACGTGGTCACCTCTTCATTATTTCCCATATTTATACGACATGTAGAACAATCGATTCCGATGGCTTGACAAGCGTAGACAAACGTGGAAGAATAACAAAGTTTTTTGGCTGGTAGACGGCATCCTTGTGACGTCGCCACTGTTCGCAAAGATTGACGAGACCGCCTGATTTTTTGTCAGGGTTATCTCCCTTAGCCCAAGGGCTACATATGGTATACGTATACCTTTAGATACCTTTTAAGTATCCTGGGTGTATGTTTGCACCCACTCGCCGTAGCGGAAGCCCAGTTATACCGCTGTGCACTCGGACCCTGCTGTTATTAGTCTAGATGCCTGTTGGCACCTAGTCCAGGATGCACCACGTGGAGGACTAACAGTCAGGAATATCACCATCATTGGAAATTGAGACTTTATAAGCATTACTCAAATCCTCAGGATCATTAGCATCCCAATCCTTTTAATTATGATTGACATATGTTTCCAACCATAAAAACACCAATCACACCGTCTGACACTGATCGATGCTACTATTCATCCAGGATGTCAGAGTGGCAAATGTAGCAAAGGCGCTAAACTTGTAACCGGATGGGTGGCACAGGTTCGAATCTTCCTACCGGTTGTAATCTTTGCTAAATATCCACGTACTGAAATATATTTATTGTCAAAAATTGAAGTAGTAAACGCCGAAGAAAACGCATTCAGGTTATGTAATCAAGTCACATTTTAAAGCAACAAAACATAAACACAATCATTAGGAGAACGAGACTGGCAACCTAGACAAATAGGTTATTTACAATAGATCTATGTCATACTACCAACATATGTTTAATGGCCTACCGTACACACAAAAACCTATATGACATTGCCAATTAAAGCTAGAAATAACAGTATAATCATTAATCTTAAATTGAACGATATTCCATTCTAATTCGTTACTTAATTTAACTACCATCAGCGTACATTTACACAACTGGAAATGTCTAAATAAAAAGTTTAAAATAGATTTAATTTTAACAAACATGTAATCTATCGAATTGCCAAATGACATGATCCACCCTGCACAATGCGTAATCAAATCAATCAGTTGGATAAAGTGGGAAAACTGCTTTTTAATAATTCAATTGAACCTTTTCTTTACTGAATTATTAACAATAAATAATGAGGTAACTTTGCTACCAATTTTTATGTTTGACCAAGAAAACTAAAGTTTTTTTACTCGTGCAGCTTCTTGTCTAGACTTCAATAATCTAATCATTATACCAACATAAAATAGAAAATAATTTGTAGAAGGATTATTATCTATAAAAGCGGACTAATAGACTATAAAAATTAATTGTATTTATAATCTGTGTGTTGTGTAAAGTCGAAGTAATAAACTGTTTGTGGTGTGAATGATTTTTAAGTCTACATTTTTACAATACAATAAATTTTATAAATATAAAATTAGGTACATCAATTTACAAAAAATAAAGTGCAACTAGAAATAATTTGGATAAAAGTCAAAATTTTAACATTTTAAATTATTGATATAAGCCTAACTTACAATGTATTACTCTGGAAAAGTTGACAGTTGATGAAAGCAACGCGCTAGTTTATATATTTTTAAAAGTAAGTTTTATTATAACGTTAAAATTAACATTATCGTATAAAGTATCACATGTTTGACTAACAAAGACGTCATATTTATGCTATTGCTTCCAGGCATCTCAAACATATAATTATATATTTTTTAAATGTTTATTACTAAATGTTTTACGAGAAACATCTTTTAGCAGTGGACATTGTTTAGCGAAGCAAAACGGTGGTGGAATTCGAACCCCCTTGCCCACTGAGGTTCAAATTCGAGCGTTGTACCGCTAGACCACTTGTCTTAAACAGCAATTCAAGTTGCTGAAATGAATTGATTACGTAATGCAAAATTAAATTCTACAGCATTAGGTCAATAAATGGAGAAACTCCTAATGTAAACGCCTAGAAGGAATTATGGAAAGCAATTAATTTTACCGAAAATATTAAAGATGTATAGTTTTTAGTTTATATACATACTGATTTTTATAATATTATTTATTTTTCAAGCAAAAATTCATTTGTTTTTTTTAATAATTAAATTATGGTTTCTTATCAAAGTTAGAATTTGGTAATGAACATTATCGATATTACTAGAATAATTTTTGAAGATGTAGTAAAATTTACATATAACTAATTATTTGTACAACTCATGCACCTGCTATATATATTCAAAATTTAAAATTTCGTAGACTCAGGATAACACATTAAATCTACTTTTTTCCGTTATTTAACTTTGAAAAGAAAATAAATTAATGGATAAAAAACGCATATAAACCATTTAGAATGACAAATGTTTGAACGTTTAATTAAAAGAAAACAAATAATTGGTTATACACGTATTGAACTAGAAAAAAGCATTATTAAAAACAAAAGTATCTTTGTTTACCAAAACGGAAAATCCATTAGTCCATTAACCTTAATTGGAACGAATGCAGTTATTGTTTTTTTTTTAAATTTTATTTTTGCTACTTTGAATGTTTGCACGAGAAACATCTTTCAGCAGTGGATAATTGGCGATGCCAAACGTGGGCCGGTGATGGGATTCGAACATATGCCCACCGAGGTCCGAATTCAAACGCTGTATCGCTATATACTTATAAATTGTATTCTGTATTATGAAATGTGCCGGGGTGGTCTAGCGGTACAGCGCTCGAATTCGGATCTCGGTGGGCATGGGTTTGAATCCCACTATCGGCACTAAAATGCGGGCCCACGTTTGGCTTCGCTATAATGTCCACTGCTGAAAGATGTTTCTTGTAAAACATTCAAAGTAACAAACATAAAATAAATAAATAGAATAATACATTTATATAGAATGAATAAATGAACTCGGTAAAGCGAATAGACAACCATAATTGTATACAAACCAATTATTTCATAAATCAAAATATAAATATTTATTTTGGTAAACGCAAATAAGTGTGGTAAAATAAATTTATAATGAATCACAGTCAGATACGAAACTCAGTCCTAACTTGACCATCTGATATTTTAGGTTATTCAGCACTTGGTTTTTATTATAGATATATCTAAAACGTATTAATAAATGCCTTAGATAGTATTTTACTATTAGAAAAAACATTTGTACATAATAATTTCTAATTATACTATACAAGAACATTCGTTATAACAATAAAGCATAATACCTCCATTTATTAAAACTCAAAAACAAATACATATACAGTAGGTAATGAATTTGAATCAATTTATTTATTTTTGTTTTTAAAGTAACACATTGTATATTTTTAATATAACGAATGTTTTTACACATTATAAAGGTTCGATTGACGTGCAACATAAAAAAAAATGATATCGATACATACGCTGGCAATGTGGTACCAAAAATTCAGTGATTTCTAGTTAACCATTTTTAAATATTAGAATATGTAATTTATTCATAAAAATCAGTATGAAAAAACAATATTTTAAATTTATAGAATCTTCTTTTTTAAAACAAAACAATTGTTTACAAAAATACAAATTTACACTATTTTTAAATAGTTAATAATTATTGTATTTTAAAAATATTTTAATATAAACAATGTTAAAACAAATTTAAATGTTTTTAGTAATTTAAACACAAGGTCGATTTTTATTTTCCTTTTTCAATGTTTTGAAATTGGATAAAAAGATTTATGGTTAAAGAGGATCAGCGTCGTTATTTGACTTCTCATGATTGTGAATCAATTCAAAATTTCAGTAAAGAGGGCATAAAAGTTCAAACAAGTGCCGTATTCAAAAATTTGAACAACTGAAAAAATCTGGAATTACGCACAGGTGGAATAATACCATCAACTCGCAAACAAGATGATTAATTTATAGTTAGGCAGCTTAAAAAACATTGAACTAATCAAAAATTAATATTTGGATAATGTTTCGTATTTAACTGGAGTTTATCAAAAAGTACAAAAATTATTCACTATGATTTTGGAGATTGATATACGTCACAGACGGGTGTGCCATTTTGTACGAATTATGGACTGAACATTCTAAGGTTATTTATGGTGCAAATTTTCTTCTCTATTACACGTACTGCGATAAAAGTTGCACGCCTATGTATGAAAGGATATCGTGCAATTAAGTACAACTAGTTTCCAAAATGGATGCTTAAAAGTGGTAAACTAAACGGGACAGAATTTGTTAACATATTTAAAGAATAGTTTTAATGTGAGTTGTGCAGAAGTGCTTCAGAACATTTGACAATGGTTCAAGATAATGTTCTACTGCATACTTCAAATGTGGTAATGTAACTTACAATTAACTATACGTTCTATTTATTTAAACTACAAAAGCTTTGAAAAGCAAAAATTTCACTTATTCAATTATCTCCGTACAGTCAAACTTCTAGTATTTTAAAACGTGAGGTAAACCGTTTGGAAACTAACGTATAACTGAATGAAAAAATTAATGATATGAAAAATTGTATTTTAAAAGACTATATGATATGTTTATAGATTCACACCTAAAGTCGCTGGTAGAAGTTGAAAATAACGTGGATATTATGTAAATTATTGACATTATAAAGTTTGTAACCTTTATTTTGTATTTTCATGTATTTTAGTAGATAAAAGTACTTTTTAATCAATTGTCAGTGTTTGTTTTCAAGTTTTAATGCATGGTGGTATTATACTTTATTGCTAAAATGAATGTTGCTGTATATTGTAATTAGAATTTTTATATCAGTAAACTATTATCTAAGGCATTTATTAATAAATATTAGATATGTCTAAGATAAATGAAATATACTAAGCTTTCCTAAATATCATAGTAGGTCAATATAGGATTTAATTTTGCTATCGAAATAAATTTGTTAAAAAATAAGTTTATTAATTAAAATACATGATTATTATTATTATTATTATTATTATTATTATTATTATTATTATTATTATTATTATTATTTATTATTATTATTATTATATATTATTATTATTATTATTATTATTATAATATTAATTATTATTATTATTATTATTATTATTATTACTATTATTATTATTTTATTATTATATTTATTATTATTATTATTATTATTATTACTATATTATTATTATTGTTATTATTATTATTATTATTTCTATTATTATTATTATTATTATTAGTATTAGTATTACTCTAAATGTTTTGGGGGAAACATCTTTTAGTAGTAGACATTTTGGAGCGAAACCGAACGTGGGCCCACATTCTGTGTCGGTGGTGGAAATCGAACCCATGCCCACCCAACTTCGACTCTACCTTCAGACCACTGCTTATATATACAAAGATAACTTACAAACTTTTGTAAAAAAAATATTTATGCTTTGTTCTTGTAAATCTATAAAGTCCACTTTTACATGATTTGGGAAATGATTTATTTACAAAATGTTTCTACACACTAGACACGTTTATTTTATATACATATTTTTTTAAAATTCTATGGACGTTTACACTATTCATATAGTAAATTTAATTTTTTTTTGTACTAGACGGAGTTTAAATGATGATAACTACGTATAAATTGAGTACATAGGTCAATATAGAGTAAATACAAAACAAACTGTTGTCAAAATCAATAATGTATAATTTATTCGCTTTTGTGACACTGGGCAATTAAATGAAGGGCATCTAAATTGTACGAAAACATTTGTTAAACATTAACTTGGCAGTATAAATAAAGTATTTATAAAATTCTAATTTAGGTTAAAACAAGGATCTTGATATTAAAAAATGGAAAACAAGCAAATTAGTTGCTTAGAAATAATTTAATACATATATATATATATATATATTATATATATATATATATATATATATATAATAAAAACTATACATTTTTAATATTTATGGTAGTGTCGTTGATTTCTACGGGTCCCTACGTATTTTTAACCTAATATAAATTTGATTTTGCACTACATAATTAATTTTCCTATTTAAAAATTTTAATTTCTTAAATCAATTGTATATTTAAAAATGCTTTTAAAAAATTACAGTTATGTTAAGGATTGTATTGTCTAGAAGCACTTGTATAAATATAACGTCTATTATAGTGAAAGATTAATAATACATTAATTTTGAAAGTAAAATGAAAATTATGTTACCTTTTTTTAAATATAGACTAGATCATTGTTTTAAAAAAAAATTGTTCTCAATGCTCCAGAGTATGGTGTCGAGGTTCAGAAATAAATATAAAATTGAATAATTTACCAATTTTAGTTTGAGTATCGCATGACGATTGTGTTTTGGAGGTTATACATTTTGCAAAAACGTATTTCGCATACATTGAATTTTTAAATGTAAAATGTTTTTATTATTTTAAAAATATTAAATAATTTATTCTGGAAATAAAAATAATTTTTTAAATTATGATGACTTGGATTGATGATTGCCTACTGTAATTAACTTGAAAATGTTTATATATGTATATATATATATATATATATATATATATATATATATATATATATATATATATATATATATATATATATATATATATATATATATGTTTAAAATCATTTTATTAATTTAAAAAACAAAACGTTTATGTATGTAATTTTAAATCAACAGGGTTAGATTGCATTCCTAAATGCATTTTTAGTACTTGACTGAAATATCTCAACATAAAGCGGTTTTTAATTGTTGAAATTGAAAATGCTACGGACTTGGTTAAAACTGTTTTGGAATATGAAACAAACATTAGAAAAATCAACACCGCATTATGGGACATAGTGATTGTGACGATTTAAGTAGTACGTGCAAATTCTCAAATTGTGATAATCCTGTTTTTATACTTTATTTGGACAACATGAATCAGGGACTGAATTAAAAACAGTGTAACTTGACATCTGCTATACCAATATCAACATATTTTTTAATTTATTTTATTTGGTTGTTATCGCTCGAATGCTTTGGGAAACATTTTCAGTAAGTAGATTGAAAAAAGTAGACCTAGGATTCTTATTCACAGTACCGCTAGTTGCACTTAAACTCATGTCACCAAGTTAGATTCAGTGCTATGCAACCCAATTTCTGGGTCAACGTTTGTAATGTTATAAACATAGAGCACCTAGGCAGGATATAGAGGCGAATAAATGGAATAGATCATTATTGGATTTGCTAAGCGTCAACATTGTTGCAAGTCCAATTTAATGTGTATTTGAAGTTGGCTTATTTTCAGCAAACCGCTATTTATCCAACTGATTGGTTTGATTACGCATCGTACAGGGCGGATCATATGTTTGGCAATTCGATAGATTATGTTTGTTAAAATTAAATCTATTTTAAACTTTTATTTAGACATTTCCAGTTGTGTAAATGTACGCTGATGGTAGTTAAATTAAGTAACGAATTAGAATGGAATATCGTTCAATTTAGATTAATGATTATACTGTTATTTCTAGCTTTAATTGGCAATGTCATATAGGTTTTTGTGTTTTTGTTAGGCCATTAACATATATTGGGCTGGTATGACATGAATCTATTGTAAATAACCTATTTGTCTAGGTTGCCAGTCTCATTCCTAATGATTGTGTTTATGTTTTGTTGCTGAAATATGTGACTTGATTACATAACCTGGAATAGACTTTCTTCGGCATTTATACTTCAATTTTTGACAATAAATATATTTCAGTAGGTAGATATTTATGAAGTTTACAACCGGTAGGAAGATTCGAACCTGTGCCACCCATCCGGTTACAAGTTTAGCGCCTTTGCTACATTTGTCAGACGGTGTGATTGGTGTTTTAAGTTGGCATATACTAATCATACTTTTCTTTATTTTATTATTTTATTTTTGTGTGCTATTTTCAGTAGTGGACATTTTAGCGAAACCAAACAAGGGCCCGCATTTTAGTGGTGGAATTTGAACCCATGTCTACCGAGGTCTAAATCGAGCGCTGTAACGCTAAACCACTCAAGCACCTCAAGGGATTATTGATGTTTTTGTATCCTAAGTGTGGCTAGTGGGCTAAGATTGACATTTGTGTTTATTCGTTTTTGTGTAAAATGTTTGTAATTTTATAATTTGGATGGTTTATTAAGTGTAAATATATATAAATCAGTAATTATGTTTATATTAATACTGGTTTTTGGTTCAAAGTATTATATTTGTGTAAAATTTTATTCAAAATATTAGATACTTTTACCGACAAGTAAAAATATTTCTTTTTAATTTAACAACCTTGAATTGAACTAGGTTGTCTAGATGCATGACTTAGCAATGCTCCCATATAATAGTTTAGGAGCTGAATACACTACACAAATAGAAGAAGACATGTCAAAACAGGAAAGTACTATAAACAATAATAAACAAGACAATCAATTCATTATTTAAAAATAAACTATCAAAATTATAAATAGATTTTACTAATTTTATATTAATTAATGTTACGTGTGATTTAATTTTATATCTCAGTAGAAATTTAGAACGACTCTAAACAAGCTTTTAGTGTTGCAACTCGAACAACCACATGCTTATGTAATATGTATGTATTATTTAGCCTTCTAGTTATATTTAATATTATTTTATTAATACAAGTAATGCCATTTTAAAATATTTTGTGTCTGTTAATTGCGAATGTACATTTACTGACGTATCTGGACTGATAATTATTTATATGTAGCTCATTTGCGAACATTTGGATTTGTCTTCATTCGATTCAATTCGTCAGTTTGCCAAAAGCGTTTTGTCGAAAGAATCAAAAATCGACATACTCATTAACAATGCAGGCATGGATATGTGTGACGGTAATCATTATTTGATGGTAGGCCCAGCAAATGAAAAGGTCGAACTGGAAATGGCTGTCAATTACTTGGGTCCGTTTTATTTGACCTTGTTACTTTTACCCGGATTACAAAATGCCGTCCAAAGTCGCATCGTCAATGTATCGTCTATGATCCGCCATGCAAAACTCAATGAAGAATGACTTGGTGCAGTCCGACCGTGGAACTGCCTATTCGCGCAGCAAACTGGCCAATGTGATGCACGCCATCGAATTGAGCAAACGGCTTAAACAATGGAATTTGTGCTGTCCAGTCTGCATCAGACTTTAAATTTATGACCGATATATTTCGAGTTAATTCAGCCAACATAGCTGTAAGTTATTTGCCGTGGTGGATTGGGCTTGGAAATTGTGGCTAGATACAGCTTCACTGATTGGATGCGTAGATGCGATAGTACAGCGCTCGATTTCGACCTGGGTGCGGTTCAGTCCGCCACCAGTACTAAATGTGGGTCCACGTTCGGATTCGCTAAAAAGTCCATTCTAAGTAGCAAAAATAAAATAAATAAATATATATTAAGTATATAACTAAGTATCATTAAGTTGCTAAATTCACCTCTTTATATGTCAATCTGCTATATATATACATATATATATGTATGTATATAAACTGTTATAAAGTCTGATGTCATGTAATTTGTACTTTAAACCTTGCATTTCGTTTGTCAACTTTTAATTTGGCTAATTTGTTGGTGCTTCCATTATAATTATTGTTATTGATTTTAAAACATGTATAGTATGTTTATCGGTTTTTCAATCCTTTATAAAAGTACGGTTTTCAACGTTGCCAACATGGGCATGGTTTTCGTTCTCCAGCTGAATGATCCTGATGATTTGAGTAATGCTAATAAAGTCTCAAACTCCAATGATGGTGATACTTCTGATTGTTATTCCTCCACGTGGTGCATCCTGGACTAGGTGCCTATAGACCTGTAGGCATTCTAGACTAATAACAGTAGGAACCGAGTCTACAGCGGTATAACTGGTTTTCACTGGACTCCCGCTTAGTGAGTGGGTGTAAACATACACCCTAGATGCTAAAAAGTATTTTAAGGTATTTGTTTACCGGTTAAGCTAAGGGAGTTCACCTTGACAGAAACTCAGGTTGCAGGTCCTTATACCCTGTGTCATTTTTTAATGAAACTTCGTTTACAAAAAATACTCGAGATGGAATTAACCGCTACGCCCCCCCTCAGGGCCATTAGTTTCCTTTATCCAACTGGGGAAGGACCGAAGTTGACGAGATTACGCCGAAAGGTAAATAAGATTATACAAGATTCTGCCTTGTTGACCAATAATGACGAGCCTGACTCAAAGTTACTAAAGCGTGGAATGTCTCCCTCTAATGTTTCTCGCACATCCATTAACCAGCGTCCAATACCCTTTTATTCCCAAAAATGCGTCATTCATGTGAACACTGGTGCCATAGCAAAGGCGATTTTTTAAGCCGAGAAACTTCAAACTTTATCCCTAACACCAACACAAATGCGGACTTCCGTTCAGCTTAGCTAATGTTCCTGCTAAGATATGTTTTTCGTAAAACGCGTTCAAAGAATAATAATTAAAAAATAAAGAATATATAAATACATTAAATCTTGATATGTTTGTGACCGATCAGAATATGCAAACAATTCATCTCATCGTCTAATATTATTTTATTTGGAATTACAAAGAGATCAATACTTTAGAAGTTCCCATTATCAAGAACGATTTGTTAAACAATATTTTGTAGTATTGAACTTCATTTATTTTAGAAATAATTGCAACTTTGTCAGTGGCAACAAGAGTTATTTTGTGAGTTAATTGGTAGATTAATCAATTACTTGTTTTTCCTTTTTGTCTGATTCTATCTAACTGTACTTTAAATTGTTATCATTGATGATCTTACATGAAGAATGACTTACGTTTTGCTTTCAAGGTCAATCCTATCCTTACAGCATTGATTTTTAGAAAATTCTACTTTTTATACAAATTTTACTTTTTTTAAATTTTGCTAAATTATTTAATATACTACTAGCTTTTTAGATTTTTGTTCACTAATATGTGCGTTATTTTATCAAAATTCGTGGGGTCGCAAACGACTCTTTATTGTGCGTTGTCTCCAAATTGGTTCCAGGTGGATATTATATGAATGTGCGCTTGTTGGTTAATCATTCACTAGCTCTGTTCACACAATTAGATTTTGTAGGATATTTCCATAAATTAGAGCAATACATCTTTATATGTGCTGGTTCCAGTTACGTATTTTCATGAATTTGCGCAATTGTTATTTTTGCAAATCTGGTGCTGAATTTAGCTAGAAATGATACGGTCGCTCACGAGTTTCCATCCAATTATAGCTTGCTTAGCATTTTACTCAACATAATACCAACTCCATTAATATGATATTCTTTATATCCATAAAATTGATGTATCTCCCTCTTGAAATGACTTTGGCATTTCCATCGCATTCGCTAATACCCGATATCTCAGTTGTACTTTTGCATTTCTTGAAGGATTTGTTCTAACTGTCGAGTACGAAAAAGTGTACGCATTCCATATTCCAACACTGGTTAAGGCTTTGGCATTGAAGATTCTGCAAATCAAAGATTGAGCTTCCTTTCGGCTTTTACTCAACTCTGTCATTTGTGTAACTCTGTTATCGAGATACGCGCGATCACTTCTTTGCCGTTGTTTTCTGGAATGGCGTTCTCTTATTGTTTCCGTAGCAGTATAAATTTTTTACAAAGGCCAGGTTGCTATCCTTGCGCTCAAACCCTCCTCCTTTATCCAGACTTGGGACTGGCTAGATTGAATCATTTTTGATCCAAAGTAGGCGGAGTTATAATTGTTATAATGTATATTATAATATATATGTTATTATTGTTATAATTATTAAAATAATAATAATGATAATATTACGAAAGACGTATGCTGACATAAATGTTTTTGTTTGTAAACAATTGTTGTTAGTATACAAATCTAGGCTTTAAAAAAAATAAATAAGACATATTTGTTAGCACACAACATATGGTCTAAGGATAAATAAGGATAAATAAGTCTAACAAATAATTAGACAACAGTTTTGCTAATGGATTTATGTGCTAATTGCTAATAGGATGTACATATTTAGTGATTAAATTAGTACTAATGGTTGGCATATGTGAAATCAATTAAAAATCTTATATGAGAAAAAATAGATAGTTATGTATATATATATATATATATATATATTCTGTACGAATAACAGTTGTTTATAATTAAATTCATTATGCATCAGTTAAATAGATTAAAAAACTTTAAATGCTAAGTTATTAGCTAAAATTGTAATTTTCGTTGCAAATATTAATAAGACTAATTTAAACATTCACTTTGATCTTAGCTCGTTATAGTCGAAACTAGTTCTAATTATTGAATTTTATAAAAACAGCTTAACTATTTCATTTTTAACATTCTCAAGGTATAACCACTTGATAAATTATTATAATTATTGATTTTTTCTTTAAATAAACAAACAACCTATTTTGTGATTTGTGAATTGCATTTATCTACTTAACATTGAATTGCAGATGTTTCAACGTGAGTGAATAAAGGCTGGTTTTAGTTTGTTTGATTTCTCTTATTAAAATTTATTTGAGTAAATAACTAAAGACTCAGTAATAATAATTGCCGATTATTGGATTCGGTTATTATACAACGTTGGCGTAGGTGTTCAATTATAATAAACGTGTTAGTTTTAAAAGTATTTAACACTCTTAAATCTGAAACAGTTGAAAATAAATTTGTTAAATAAATTATGTTTAAATATTTACATAGTGAAATTTATAATCCAAATAAATTAAATTTGATACATTTTTAACAATGTTGTAAATAAGAAAAAGTTAGATTTAATTGAAAAAATAAAATACATTTTGTTTCCAACAATTATTAATACTCTGAAACAAACAATTAAAATTATTTTGTAATAAGATTCAAAAAATATATCTATATATGCCGGGGTGGTTTAGCGGTACAGCGCTCGAATTCGGACCTCGGTGGGCATGGGTTCGAATTCCACCACCGGCACTAAAATGTGGGCCCACGTTCGGCTTCGCTAAAATGTCCACTGGTGAAAAATGTTTGCCGTAAAACATTCAAAGTAATAAACATGAAATAAAAAGAAATAAAATAAATATACCAAATGTTTTCTTATAAATTATGAAATTATACTTTTATATTGCAATTGAAAATGATTAATGGATGTGTAAAATAAAAAATGTTTGTAATTTTTAATGTAATCAAAACCTTTTTACATAAAAAATTTTATATTATGTAAAATTTATGTTATACATGTACAACAAAACTTATATAATTAATAATTAAAAACCAAATATTACAGTAAATTAATCGTTTTTTGTGTTAATACGTTAATTTTTGAGTGTATTAGACTATGTAATCTTATTTTATTTTCTGACTGATGTTACATACTGTTAATTGTATCGTATTTTTATAATTATACATATTTTTTGTGTGCTGAAAGCTACTTCTACTGGAAAATGTAAGCCAATAACCATAATAATAATAATAATAATAATAATAATAATAATAATAATAATAATAATAATAATAATAATAATAATAATAATAATAATAATAATAATAATAATAATAATAATAATAATAATAGTAATAATAATAGTAACAATAATAATAATAATAATAATAACAACAATAGTAATAATAGTAAATTTAATAATATTAATAATAAATAATTTTTATTTATTATAAAAAAAAAACGTGTGATAGTTTTCTTATTTGATTGGAAATTAATAAAATAGTTATTTATTATTACTTGATAATGTTTAATCAATATGTAAAAATGTTTTAAAAAATTGAAACATTCTATTTGAAGAAAGTAGTTCCTTGTTAAACATTATTATTATTATTGTAACTAAGTTTCAGATTTAATTAATAATGTGTTTTTTGATATTGAATAATTAATGTAATTTTTTTATTGTTTAAGGTAAATAATGTAAGTGGAGTTCAAATTGTTTATTGATAAAATTATAAACCTATTTATAATCGCACTTTTTAGTTTTTATTACATCTATATGCAAAATCTAGTACTATGCATAAAATTACTTAATTTGAAATAAAATGATTTTATATTATTAAAAAAAGGTTATTACATAAAAAATTGGTTTAAATTTGTACTTGTTTAAATAATGTAAATTTTGATATATATGCATTTTAATTCAATTTAAAGTTAAATATTCATTATTAATTTAATACAATTAATTAAGTGCCAGAGTGGTCTAGTTGTACAGCTCTTGACTCGAACATAGGTAGGTATGGGTTCGATCTACACCACTGGCATCGAATGCAGGCCCACATTCAATTTTTCCAAAATTTCACAATTAAAAGAGGGTTGCCGTAAAACATTTAAAGTAGTAAAAATATTTTTGTAAACGTGTAAACGTTAAAAAATTAATAAAATAACAATCTTTTTTTAATAATACAAATTATTTAATAAAACAAATTTATATTGACGTAAGAATTTAGATTAAATTAACAAATAAAATTGTAAAAATGTGATGAGTTAAAGTTATCACTTTCTAATTGCTTACTTAAATGATTACGTCATTTAATAGTAGATCACAAAGTAATATAGACAGTTTTACGTTTAGTAAAAATTTAAACTTTTTAAAAAAGAAAACAAAAATAAGAAAAGCTTTCAATTTGTTTAATTTTAACTAAGCGGTTGAATAAAAACTAAATAAGAGTTATAACTAAATTTAAGTACAACAATTCAAACTACTAATAAGCCAAACAGTAATATAAATTAAATTCCTTAAATATAATCATTTAAATATTTGCTTATTTTTTAATTGATAATTAACGAAATATTTGCAAATCTTTTATATATAAAAAAGTTGTATTACTAATTAAGTAAACAAAAAAATTAAAAAATATTGTAAAAAAATATTTTTGATCGTTACTAGTCACAATTTTGTATTTTAATGTAATTTAAACAAAAATTAACATAAACCGTATTCCATATCTAAATAAAAATTTTAAAAATATAGTTATTTTATTTAATTGTCTTACAAAATGTTTGGTGCTTAAAAATGGAAAATATAAAACATAATTAAAAGTTTAATACAATTACAAATAATAAAAATAAAAAACGATGTCTCTATTTGTATTTCAATGTTTAAAATATTATTGGAAAAATGTGCATTATGTCAACTTTTATTTGTTATCGATTACAAGTTTGGTTAACAAAAGAATATCGAAGCCCAAGGTTAAGCTCCTTAAAAAATAAATATAGCTGAAAAAAGCAAAAAAAACCGATCTTTTTAGCAAACTATATATATATACAAACTGTATATACTTTGGGTGTATACATGCACCCAAGAATTTGAGTAATGCTTATAAAGTTTCAATTTAAAATGATGGTAATATTCCTGATTGTTTTTTTTTTATCTTGGACTAGGTGGTTATAAGTAGACTAATAATATTAAAAAATGAATACACAGCGGTATAATTTATAAACTCCACCGTAGTCAGTCCCAAGTCCGGTTATGAAAGGAGGAGGGTTTGGGGACAAGATTAGAAACCGGGCGTCTGCAACAAAATGACTGCAAAAAAGACAACAAAAAGCATTATTTTATTAATTTACAATAAAGTAGGAATATGATTCCAATTTTTAATATATACGTTCTTCAAAACCAAAATTTTAATGTACATTTATTCGGAATACCGGTCTCTAAGGTTCGCAACCTAATCTATTTAAAAACCAAATATTACTTTATTATTTATTTTTTATTTTATGTTTATCACTTTAAATGTTTTACGGCAAACATTTTTTACCAGTGGACATTTTAACGAAGCCGAACGTGGGCCCACATTTTAATGCTGGTGGTGGGATTCAAATTCTGATTTCCACCTAGATCCAAATCGAGCGCTGTAACGGGAGACCACATTTTAAATGAATAAATAAACAGAAAATTGCAATGAAACAACATTTGATTTTGATATCAGAGTTAGGTAAGAATCGAAAAGTTGCTAAATAATGTATATAGACGTTATTAAAAGTAAAAAAATTATATAGAGTTACATGAGAACAATTTTGTTTTTTTATACACTTTAGTGCGAAAACATTCCGTAATAAAAATAAAAATAAAAATAATAATAATAATAATAATAATAATAATAATAATAACAATAATAATGGTAATAATAGTAATAATAATAATAATAGTAACAATAATAATGGTAATAATAGTAATAATAATAATAATAACAATAATAAAAATAATAATAATAATAATAGTAACAATAATAATGGTAATAATAGAAATAATAATAATAATAACAATAATAATGGTAATAATAGTAATAATAATAATAATAATAATAATAATATTAGTAAAAATAATAATGGTAATAATAGAAATAATAATAATAATAACAATAATAATGGTAATAATAGTAATAATAGTAGTAATAATAATAATAATAATAATAATAGTAACAATAATAATGGTAATAATAGTAATAATAATAATAATAGTAACAATGATAATGGTAATAATAGTAATAATAATAATAATAATAATAATAACAATAATAAAAATAATAAAAATAATAATAATAATAATAATAATAATAGTAACAATAATAATGGTAATAATAGAAATAATAATAATAATAACAATAATAATGGTAATAATAGTAATAATAGTAATAATAATAATAATAATAATAATAACAATAATAAAAATAAACAATAATAATGGTAATAATAGTAATAATAATAATAATAACAATAATAATATTAATAATAATAATAATAATAATAATGGTAACTAATAATAATATGATAATAGTAATAATATTAATAATAGTAAATAATAATAATTATAAAAATAATATTAATAATAATAATAATAATAATAATAATGGTAATAATAGAAATAATAATAATAATAACAATAATAATGCATAATAATGGTAATAATAGTAATAATAATAATACTAATAATAATAATAATAGTAACAATAATAATGGTAATAATAGTAATAATAATAATAATAATAATAATAATAATAATAATAATAATAATAATAATAATAATAATAATAATAATAATTAATAGTAATAATAATAATAATAATAATAATAATAATAATAATAATAATAATAATAATAATAATAATAATTATTATTATTATTATTATTGGCATAAAATTTTAATATTACACTTTTTAATTTGACAATGTTTAATTACTCAATTGCTTAATTAAAAAATAAGGGAATTCTAATATAAAAATGTCAAAATTATGTAATAAACAGTAGCAAACAAAATGTTATGTTTTAATATATTTAAATAGTTAAGTAAATTTATTTTCTAGTATTTTCAAGTTATATACATTAAATTACAAAACTTTTCCTTAACGATAATCAAAACATTTTTAGTTTAAATTCACAACTCATTTAAAAGTGGTATTTAAAACCAATTTCTAGTTCTTGAATGTACAAGGAATAAATAATAGTAACGCATAGTACTTTTTTAATTATAGTTATTATTATATTATTATACAAAACCCTTTTGCCTTAAAAATAAGCATGGGGCAAAAAGATAACAATTACAGCAAAAAAATAACAACAACAACAATGTCTTGTAATTTAAAGAGAACATGAGACAACAAAATGTTTCCATGTTTTGAACATTCTGCCAAACGCTTTGCTTGTGCCCATAAAATATTAATTTTAATTAAATCTTCCCGAATAGTTCTTAGCCAAGTTTTCTTTGGTCTGCCAACCTTTCTTTTACCTTTTACAATTGTCTATTACAAAACCGTTCTTGCTGGTCTTTTGGGCGGTAAACGTAGAATGTGACCAAGTAATTTTCTTTGTGTAATTGTAATAATATCATGGAGTAAACAAAAGTCAGTTTTTTTTATGATCTCATCATTTGAAATGTAATCGTGCCAGGTAATCTTTAAAATACTTCTAAGACACCGGCGATAAAATACATCCACCATCTTATCAATCTTGTACGTACGTTTCCACGTTTCACTCCCATATATTACCATAGGAATGATTATTAATGCGTACAAACAAAGTTTTGTCTTTAGGCGAATTGAAAAACATGACCATATTGGTTTGAGTCTATTGAAGACTGACATTGCCTTTCCAAGTTTGGTTTTAACATCAATTTCGGTTTTTCCGTTATTGCCAATGATGCTTCCATGATATGTAAAAGAATCAACAGTATCAATATTTTGTCCACTAATTTTGATGAGCAAATAATGGTTTGACATTGTGTATAACATTTTTGTTTTTGAACAATTAATCCACGTAAGCCAATACGAGGATAATATAATTGGGACGTGTTGTCATATTTTTCATTTCTGGAAGTTCACTGAGTAGACCAACAACATCTGCAAAGTCCAAATCTGTCAATCTGCCATGGTTCTATTTGATACCAAAATATTTAAGTTGTACTTTTTCATTTCTCGAAGGACTTGTTCTAACTGTCCAGTAAAAAAATTGTGCGCACATTCCATGTCCCAACACTGGTTAAAGTTTTGGCATTGAAGATTCTGCAAATCGAAGACTGAGCTTCCTTTTGGTTTTCACTCAACCTTGTCATTTGTGTAATTTTGTTATCCAGATACATGCGATCACTTCTTTGCAGTTGTTTGTCGAAATTGCATCTTCTTAATTGTTTCCGTAGCAGTGTAATTTTTTTACAGAGACCAGGTTATCAACCTTTCACTCAAACCCTTCTCTTTTATTCTTTGGCAATTCGGCTTATATATAAAGCTTTATTATTCATTCTATTTTAAACTCCATAAACTCGACTGTTCCAAGTTATATTGACAAAGAAGGGGGACATGAGCGCATAATGACCTCAAACGAAAAATATTGCTAAATAACAAAAAAGGACACAATTTCATTAAGCTACAACAAAGAAGTGATATTTAATATAACAGTTAGCATAGTTGAACATTATCAAACTTATTTGTATTTGTATTTGATAAAAATGAAACTTTATTAATATTATCGTCCACTTTTTGTGTATGCTAATCTAATGCAAATGAATGCTTGGTTACAGAAAGCAAAAGGCAACAAGATTGTTTCATGGAATTGTACTTTAAATTTTTAACATCAAGAGTTTTGCATACCCAAGATTTATCTTTGTTTTTGAGTGTTATACTCAATCTTGTCAGTAGAACCGCAGTTCGTTGCCGTGTCGTCCTTTTGTTGTCTTCTAAACACTATTCTTTTAAAAACACCAGATTGCTACATGTCTTCTCTAACCCTCTGGTCACAACCGTACTTCAAACCGGTTACGGTTGAGTTAATATGTAAATAGTTGATCTAAATGATTGTTAATGTTTGAACGCTAAAATGGGAAAAAGTATAAAACCAAAATTGAATTAAAAGTTTAAAAGTTAACTATCATTTGTATATTTTAAAGTCCAATCTTGGTTTTAAATTTAATCTCATACATACTAACCCACTATCAATTAAATACATAAACCTAATCTTATCAATTAAAGTACACTAAACACAAAAGAAATGAAATAATTAACTCCGCCTAGTTTGGATTAGAAATAATTCAATCTAGCCAGTCCCAAGCCTGGATAAAGGAGGAGGGTTTGAGCGCAAGGTTGGCAACCTGGCAGCTTGTAAAAATTTATACTGCTGTGAAACAATGAAAGATGACGCCATTCCAGCAAACAAAAGCTTCTTTCTAGATAGCAAAGCTACCAAATGACAAGGTTGAGTAAAGCCGAAAGAAAGCGCATTCTTCGATTTGCAGAATATTTAATGCCAACGAGACTTTGTTATTGTTGTTGTTTTCGTTTTGCTGTAATTGTTGTCTTATTGCCCCATGTTTATTCTTAAAGCAAAAGGGTTTTGTATAATATAATAATATAAACACAAAAGAATTCAATATTTCTTATTAAAAAGGTATGATGTTTTTCTTATCCTATACTATTATTGAATAATTAAATAAAAATATAAATCATTTTAATTACATGACCCTTTTAATCATTTATAGTAAGAGTTTAAATTGAAACAAAAGAGTATCTAATTAAAAACATTTGTAATACTTTATTAAATTATAAATAATTTAACGCAAAAAATTAAACATTATTTTTAATTTATTTTTTTATAAAAAACAATTTGAAATATAATACATTATAAAAGATGTTAGTTTACATCTCCAAGTAATTATTAATATTATTATTGATTATTATTATTACATTTATAACTGTCAGTTTAGATACATTAATAAAAGTACATTTGATATTATTATTATTATTATTATTATTATTATTAATTCAGTAATTGGATAAATGATTTAGATGAATGTCGTTTTAAAAATTGTAATTGTATGTTCTCTATTAATAATAATAATAATAAAAATTTAAAATGTAACAGTATACGTTTTTCAATATATTTATTTGGAATTATAAAGAATACCCCAATACTTTAAATATTTAACTTGTTAACTCGTTAAAAATGTATTATTTCAAAATGTTTCAATGTGACTATTTGTTCTTGTTAATTTTGCAATTAAAAATAAGATGAATTGGTGAGGTCAATGCATAAAAATAATATTTAAATTATAAATATAATTACATTAAAAAGTAATAAAATTTTTTACCGTTAAATTGTTTTAGTGTTTTAGGAATATTATTATTTTTATTTAAATTTAATTAATTGTACAACAATTAAAGGTTAAAAATAAACGTTCATAAACAAAATAGTATAGTTTATTGGTACGAAATTGATTAATAATATTGACTTACACATATTTACCTAATATACATAATTATTAAGCTTAAAAAACGCTAAAAATATGGTATTGATTTGTTTATTTAAATAATTACATGTAATTCCTTAAATATGTAAAATTTTTAATAGCTTTTTATAATTAAATATTATTCGCCTAAATCTTATTAAAATTTATTGGATAAAATGTTTTTTAAATAAACTTGCGTGTTAAAAATTTAATTTATTAAATATTTATCTTTTTATTTGTGCTTTATGCTCTTTATCATTATTATTATTATTATTATTATTATTATTATTATTATTATTTATTATCATTAGTATTATCATTATTATTGGTTAAGATACTTCAGTAAAAGTAGCTTTCAAAATTCAAAAAAGGTACAATAATAAAAATATGATACAATTAGCAGTATGTAACATTAGTCAAAATAAAATATAATTAAATTACATAGTTATGCACATTATGAAATGCGTGAAGGAGCATGATATTACTTTGAAAACATACTATAATTAATAGTATACTAATATAACAGTATACATTCAATATAAATGATTCATGTGTGAGCTTCAGTAATTAAACAATAACCTGGATAAAGAATAATCAAAGGCTTCGAACTATATGTTTTGTGCATTCTTTTTTCATTGCTACTATTTAAAATGCTATACGAAAAGTATCTTTCAGCAAGTGGACACTTTGACGAGATAAAACAAGGCTTTTCATTTTATGCCAATTGTGGGAATCAAACCTACGCCTACTCAGCTTAGAGTTAAGCACCAAGTTTATAAGTAGTAATTATATATATATATATAGTGTTATCTTTTGTATTTTACCAAATAAGATGTTAATAATTATATGTTTAAAAATTTTATTTACTACAACTTTGGGTTTTGTGGTTATAGTTTTATGAAAACATTTAATTTTTTAATACCAGCATTTTATTGTATTGTTTTAAAAATAATAAAACTTGATTTTATAAATAGAGTATGACACTTTATTTAGAAAATAAATAATTCTGACTTAAAAATGACAATTTATAACAGATTAACACACGGATTAAAATAGAGAAACTTTATGCAGGTCAAATATTAGTGCCACATCTTCAAACGTCAAATATGTAAATAACAAAAAACTTTCTTGAAATGATGTTTTAAGTCACTCTGCATAAAATATTTTATAATTTACTTTTTATTTTGTTAATAGAAACTTACATATTTTAGATGCATTATATAAATACAAATTATATTATTATATTTATTTTGTTAAAAATTAACTTAATTTAAGTTGACAATAAAGAGTAGCGTCTAAACATTAAAAAAAACAGTGGATTATTTTGAGCACAAAATGTTGTATAGGCAAACTTGGAGTATAGAAATAATTAATCGATTGACAGTATATACACTGTAAAAAATCTACTTTACTAGAGAGACAATAAGAGGACATAAACAATGGCAAAGAAGTGATATCACGATTTAAATAACAAAATTGAGTAAAAATCAAATGGATGCTCAATCTTCGATTAGGAGAAGAAAATTACTTGATTAAATTCTACGTTTACGTGCGAAAGACCATTAAAAATGGTTTTGTAATGGACAATTAATAATGACAAAAGAAAAGTTGGTGAACCACAAAAAACGTGGCTAAAAACCATTTGAGAAAATCTAATTGAAATAAATGTTTTATTGGATTAAATAAAAGTTTTGATAAAATGTTCGAATAAATTGAATCATATTTTGCATTGTGTTGTTTTTAAAATATTAGTTTTTGTTATTGTTTTTGTTGTTACTATTATCCTGTTGTTCCATGTTTATTTTCAAGCAAAAGGATTTTGTAATAATAATAATAATAATAATAATAATAATAATAATAATAATAATAATAATAATAATAATAATAATAATAATAATAATAATAATAACAATGACAATAATAATAATAATAATAGTAACAATAATAATAACAATAATCATAATACAATAACAACAACAACAACAACAACAACTACTACTACTACTACTACTATTAGTAATAATAATAATAATAATAAATATATATTGCAAAACCTTATGTATAATACACTATTGTATATGCATCCGACTTTGGCTAATGATTTTTCAATTATTTTTATAAAATACAAATAATGGTTTTGAAAATAATGTTTGGTTTATTGACTGGTTAAGTAAAAAATTTGAATTACTGATAAAACGCAATCGATTTTAAACTTAGCTGTTAATAGGGTTAGATGGAACTTACAACGAAAAATCATAATGTCTTCCACCAACTGGCAACCATAAAAATGTTTACAGTTTTAAATTTGTTTATACTACGCACTTTTATGTTGGAATTACAAAATGTATAAAAATTGCATATTAAAGATATATACAACCTTCACAACAATTACTGCATAAGAGTGATTATTTAACTAAAACCTCTCTAGCAACGACTTAGCATACAAGAGCAACGTCACTTTGATTATAAAATATACAATCCTATATAATAATAAAAAAACTATAATTATATATACATATATATTGTAAGTAATAAAAATTGTATAAAATATCAACTGGTGCAAAATCAAAAATGGAGTAAAATGATTAACATAATTTATAACATCAACTATTAATAAAAATGCAAATTACATGCAATTTTTTCAGTTACCAAATAATTAAGGACATTGTAAAGTTTAAAAAATTTAATAGTCTATGTGATTGCCATTCTTTTAAACAACCTGATCCAGGCGTTTTGGAATGCTGTCGATGAGAGTGTTAATATATTCTTATTTCATCTCACATTGAACAACAAACCGAATGCGTTCACATGAATCCTTAGTTTCAGTATGCTTATTGATATTGCGCTTTAGCATAATAAAAAAATGTTTAATAACATTGATATCCGGGCTAATAAGTGGTAATTGAGTGAAATTTTTTTTCGAATTTAGCTTCTTTACTGTCTAAATGTAAATGTAAAACAAATAAAGTAAACTTAGATAAATATGACGTTACCTTTTTGGACCTATGACATAGAGCATTGTCCTGAAAAACACTAGTAACCCCGGTGTAAGTGTGCTGCATTTTATAATGAAAACATCCTTTAAAACTGAAACAAAAATTTCACTATTAAAGGTACCAGATTATACTTAATACCAAACCAATACATTACTTGTCGAAAGTGGGCTTTCTTTCTAACAACCGAGAGTGAATGTTTTTAAAACCTAGACATGCACAACACTTTGTTTTTGTAGCCAAATGGTTTGTTTTGAATCATCGTTTCATCGACGAAGTATACGGAACACCAGTAACACATATGTTGTTTGCTCCGCTGTTTGCAAAAGATTGATCTATCATAATTTGTTTCTTAGTAATAAATGACTTAACCTTTTGGTGATTGAAGCGTTAAACCAGATTTAATTGCTTTGTTTCTGATTGGAATAATTAAAGGTTTATTTTAATAATCATTATAACACCACAATCAATTTTAAGGATTAGTTATTGTATATTTTTAATGAAATTAAGCACACAAAATAATAATAGGTTAATTATTATAAAAATTATGTAACTTGAACTTATTATCCAAGTTTATATAAAAGTAGCCTTTAAAATATGCTATTATGATCGACTCAGCCTTTTTAAATAAATATTTCTAAGTATACATAAAAAACTATTAAGTACTTGACATTTTTAATTCTCAATATTTATTTTTACAAAAAAACATTCGGACATAACAGATTAATTTAGATTTAATACTCTTATAAATTTTTTTTGCGTTGATTTTTGAAATGGCTGTATATATATTTATAAAAGTTTAATTAAAATTTAAAGATATTTTTTAAGTAAAAGTATTTAATTTATAGTAAATTGATTAAAATGTTAGAAGATTATATTTAAAATTTTAATTAATTTATTGTTAAATTAAATAAAAATATTTAGCAAGTTAAACGCTAGAGTTAATATTGTAAATTAATGGCATTTGTTTTATAAATTAAGATTAAATGCATTTTGATAATGAATTTAGTTACTTGAATAAAGATAAAGTTGATATTTTAACTGTTAATAATTACTTACAAATAAATTTTACTGTTAATGTCAATTCTACAATTATTACATTTGATGTGTTTTAAATAAGAAATTGAACGTTCTGTCGTCTTATTAACAACAATAGTAAAGTACAACTCTACAACTCTGCATTAATGACTAGCACAATTAGGGCAACCAAGTTAATAACAAAATATATACTGAAATAAACAATAAGTTGTTTATTTTTAGTTATGAAATATATAATAATCAACTTATTTTATAAATAAACACAAAATTTGTATAATAAAAATGCTTAACTTGAAATATATAAAGGTTTGAGTATAGCATAAAATTTTTATTTCCTATATATATATATATATATATATATATATATGTATATGCGTGTGAGTATAAGTTAAAAAATATTATGTATTGAAAAACGCAATAAAATGTGACAAAAGCGATCTAATGTCACTTAAATTGTGTACAGTTAATAAAAAATGTGACATTTACAGTAATAAAAAAGAAATAAAAGTAAAAATATTGTTTATTTTTTAAAAAATATTGTAAATTAACACTACTGTATAAAAATAAATAAAATTTATTACAAAAGTTACAATTAATATTTATAACTCCACTTAGAGAAGATCAGAAATAGTAAAGAAAGAGGATTTGCATTAGAAAAGGCATCCGGCAGTAAAACCTACGTTAAAACTCTATAATGGTCAGAATGCGTCGTATTGTTTGTATAAACAAGTGGGCATCCTGCGTAAGCGACGAGCATGACCTTTGCCTGAGTTATGTGATAAATCAGCGAGGGCTACCTGGTAACGGATAAGCCAAACTAAAGAAGTTTGTCTAAAGGAGATGTATAGAAGAGAAGTTGAGAGTGGGCACTTTATGGATAGTTAACAGGTAAAGGAAGAGAAATAGCCGAATCAATAGATAGAAGAAAGCTGGAAATACTACGCCTCCAAGAGACGAGATAGGAGGGTAAGAAAGTGAAAGATCTTGCTAGAGAGCACAAACTACTCTACAATGGGGACTCAGAAATAAATGAAGTAGCTATCATTTTGTTAAACAAGACAAAAGAGAATATAGGTGGTTCGTAAATTTATATCATTAGCGTATACGCACCCCAAGCTGACGAAAAGGGAAAAAATAAATTCTGGAAACATTAAAAAAAATTACTTTGCAACATTCCTTAGATAGAGAAAATAATACTTTGTGCTAATTTAAATGGCCATGTATGACAGTCTAGAGAGAGAAAGTGTTGAGAGATGCCATGGCTGATGGGGGAGTTAAAGATAGAAACAAGGATGGCAAACATTTTAGGGTGTGTAATATCACAAAACATGATACTAATTAACAGATTCTTTAAGAAAGAAATAAATCAATTGGTTGTTAAAGTTAAAGTCAGATGGACTTTCTAGCAACAAGAAAAGCAGATATAAAGATGGTGTGAGACTGCGGAATGATAAATGGAGAAGAAGTCGCCAAACAAACACAGGTTGGTACTAACGAAAATAAGTTTTAGAAACGAGCGATAGAAGGTGGGGAAAATTTAGGAGAAAAAATTAGATAGTGGAAATTAAAAGGAACAAACCTGATTAAACGTTTTAAAAACGCAGTCATACAGAACTGGAAGTACTCGGGAGGAGTGCAGAAATGGTGGACATTAAACAGCGAGTAATTACTAAACCAGCTTAAAAGGTATTACGGTTAACATTTAGAAAAAAACACTAGCAGATAAAGAATTTTGGTGGCAGAACGTTGACGTTTAGCAGGCTGTAAAAAAAAGAAGACTAAAGAGAAAAAATGTAATTTATTTGGATTAGAAACCAACAAATTGGAATATGAACAAGCAAAAAGGGTAGCTAAAAACGTAGTAGCAGTAGCAAAACCAAAAACGTGGGACAAAATCTATATAGACCTGGAGACATCTGAAAGTGAAAAGTGGTTATTTAGTGTTGCTAAATCCAGAAATAAAGCCTCAAAAAACCTAACACTTATTAAACAAATATGAAAAGTAAAAAAGAAGCAGTGCTAACAGAAGAAGAGTCAATAAAGGAAAAATAAAAAGTATATTTTAAAACTTGTTAAATAAAGAAAATTCCAGAGCAATAACTAAAAAATGGGATATCTAGGTGTAACAATAGAAATATCCCAAAAAAAGGTAATTAAAGAAGTCGAAAAGATTAAGATTGGTAAAGCACCATGACCAGATAGAATATCTATTGAAGCATAGAAATGCTTGGAAAACTATAAAATTGACGGATTAACTAAGTTGTTAAATTTAATATGGAACGAAGAGTTAATGGTTGACGAGTGGAAAAAAGGTGTTGTCACATAAAGCTACAAGGAGAAGGAAAACGTTTAAGACTGCGGTAACTATAGGGGTATAAAGGTTATGTTACATACCTTAAAAATTTGGGAAAGACGTATTGATAAAAGAATCTGGGAAAGCATACAATTAGATTGCAAAACAGGAAGTATAAAAAAGCGTGAGAAAAGCAACTGCTCTAGAAAAGTAGGTGAAGATTGTAGAAGGGATGTATAATAATGCAAAATTGTTGGTGAAAACCAGTGTGGTGCTGACTGATGGGTATCCACTAAACGTTGGCTTATATTAGGGCTTATCGTTAAGCCCGTATTTGTTTTATCTAATTATTGACGTGCTAACAAGAAACGTCAAAGTGAAATCATCATGATTTATGTTATTTGCAAATGATATTGTCTTGTGCAGTAGAAAACAAGAGGACTTGGTGAAACGGTTAGAGCAATGAAGAAAGGCACTGGCAGTTCAAAGTTTAAGAGTCAACAGGAAAAAGACAGTTTATATGAGTACGACGAAAACCATTGGTAATGAAATCAAAAATTGTTAAAAGTGAGAAAGATTACATGCCTGGATGTACTGCTAGAGAAAAGCTTTAAATGCGGAAAAGGCGCAAAAAACACAGACACGATGGTATAACTGTGACAAAAGGATAACAGCAAAGACAAAAAATAAATTTTTAAGACCACCGGTCTTGATTTACGGATTGGAAACGTGAAGTATTAAGAAAGCTCGAGAGAAAACTGAACTTAGTAAACGATGCTTTAATGGTTGTTGAGAGTGTGCAAACTTAGAATAAAAAATGAGGCTACTGGAAGAAAGCTGGAAGTCATTAAAACTCATAAGAAAATTCAAGAAAAAAGGTTGAAGTGGAACAGTCATATTGTACGTAGAGAAGAAAACAATGTTACAAGACGAAGGTAAAAAAAACCGAGATCAACCAAAGAGAACATGGTTGGATTGTGTGGAAGCCGATATAAAGGAAAAGGGACTAACAAAAATGGACTCTGTGAACAGAACCAAATGGAGAATGCTGACCAAAAAACAATTAATATTTATATACTAAAATAGTTAATACAAACTTGTTTTTTAATTAAAAAATAATTAAAAAACGATTAAAATTAGGTAAGGCACAATTATTGTTTAATTGTAATAAAATATTTAAAAAAATGTTCAACACAAAATTCGAATCAAACTATTTATTTATTTTTATTTATTTATTTTATTTTATGGTTATTGGCTTAGATACTTCAGTAGAAGTAGCTTTCAGCACAATAATGTTTATTAAAAAAAAGTTTATGTTTATAACATTCTGTAATGTGTTTACCCTATACATTGAATAAACAAATTTGTTTTAAATCAAGGTAGTTATTATTTACTTTATTTACGCGTTTGTTTAACCTTAAATGAACTATATTTGACTCCCGCCTGTTAAATACATTCAGTTTTGTTTTATAGTGTTTTTGTAAAATATACAACAATTAACCCCACAGTTGCGCAAAATAAATTTAATAATAAATTTATAAATTATTTTAACATATTTTTGAAAAAATTAATAGATTCTAAAAATATATCAATACAACCTATTCGCTACAGATGTGTGTCGGAACCTTTGTCTGGTCTAAGAATAATGACGTCCTTGTTTTGTTTGAGTTTTTTTAACGGTCAAATGTGTTTTTGTTGTAAGCGACACCGTTGTGATGATTTTGATATATTATAATGATGAGCCAAATGAACAAGTTTAGTTTTGAACCAGTTATCCTGATCGGAATTTAATGTATTAGAGTTGGTTTTATTTGGTTTAATTGTGAAATTTATTCTGAATGATAAACCTTGTGATTGTTTAATTATTAAATTTGATAAGTTGGCAATTATTGCATTTAACTCCGTCTAGTTTGGACTAAAAATGATTCAATGTAGCCAGTCCCAAGTCTGGATAAAGAATGAGGGTATCAGCTTGCAAGGTTAGCAACGTGGTCTTTGTAAAAAATGTATACTGCTACGGAAACAATCAAGAGAACGACGCTATTTCGGCAAACAACGGCAAAAAAGTAATTGCACGTATCTGGATGACAGAGTTACACAGATAAGTAAAAGCCGAATAAAAGCTCAATCTTCGATTTGCATAATTTTTAATGCCAACGAGACTTTGGTGTTGTTGTTGTTGTTTTGCTGTAATTGTTATCTTGTTATCTTATGTTTATTTTTAAAGCAAAAGGGTTTTATATAATATATTATAATAATATTGCATTTAGCATCAACATCATATTGTAATAATTTGCTTGATAACCGTTTCTCAGTGTCACAACGGGTTTTCTTTGTAACTTGAAAATTGAATGACTGAATAGAATATACAAAATGAATTCATCTCACAGTTTACGTCTTCTATTATTTTTATTTGGAATTGTAGTTAAAGCATCTACAAATATTACAAAACATTTATTAAAAGAATTTAATGATAATTAAGTGTATTAATTTAAAACTTGTATATTATATATTATTCCCTAATTTAAATTGTACATAAACCAAATATTTAAAAAGATTTAAAAATTTGTTTAATTGTTTTAACTTAAAAATGATTATATTTTAATTTTTTACAGTTTTTAACTTTATAATGAAAGTGTTAAAACATTTAATGTTAACAATTACTATTAACATTATTGTCATTATTATTATTATTGTTATTTAATTAGTAAATAAAATATTGTCTCTGTTGTCAATTTAACATGTTTATTATTATTGACAAAATTGTTTTAAAATAAAGCGTATTATTAATTTTAAATAAAAATAACTGTATTTATTGTATTATCATTATTATTATTATTATTACTATTACTATTACTATTATTATTATTATTATTATTATTATTATTATTATTATTATTATTATTATTATTATTATTATTATTATTACTATTGTTGTTGTTATTATTATTATTATTATTATTATTATTATTGTTATTATTTTATTATTATTATTATTATTATTATTATTATTATTATTATTATTATTATTATTATTATTATTATTACTATTAGTATTTGAAACGGAATCACGTTTTGTAAAACTAATAATGTATTTTATTTGAAAACGTTAATTATCGGAATAGTATTTGTTTGAATGTATGCAATTTAATCAAAACGATTTATTTATATTTAGTTTAAATAAATACAACATCTAAAAACAAAGATGATCAGTTTATAATTTTGAAGCTTAAAACAAATAAAAAAATTAATACTTAGAAGATTTTTCTTATTCAATTGTAAGAAGGAGGATAAACTCTCAAGGCTTTATTTTTAAAGCGGCTGTTAAGAAACCTCTACTCAGTCGTGCCCACAGATTACAACGAGTGGAGTTTGTCAAAAAGTACAAACATTATTCATTGTCATTTTGGAGTTTATTATACTTCACAGTTGAGCATGCAATATCCTATGAACCATGGACTGAACATTCAAAGTTGAACAAAAGCGTGGATATCACTTAAATTACTAACATTATTAGGTTTGTTACCTTTATTTTGTGCATTTATGTATTTTAGTAGATAAAACTATTTTAGCAATAAAGCACAATACTACCATTATGAAAACTTAAAAACAATCAAAAACGAATGTTATTGTGTGTTATATTAAGATTTTTTTGCGAATAATATTAAATGCATATATATTAGTAAAGTATAATTTAAGGTATTCATTAATAAGTGTTAGATATGTCTAAGATAAGTAACAAGTGTTAAATATATGTAAATATCATAGTAGGTCAACATAGGAGTCACTTATATCACTACATATCACTGTATATATATATATATATATATATATATATATATATGCATGCATAAATGAAACGTTTCCCAATTCATCTTAAAGTAGACTGCATAGATCCACAAGTAAAAACTATTATTATTTTATTTTTACAATATGAACAAAACGTAAATAATATATTTAAAATTAGTAAACAAAAATATAGATAATTTGTAATATTGCACTTTAAAAAATGTTCAAAATTACAATATTTGGTTTTAGAGCTTGAGTAGTACATGTTCCATTAAGCTGTATACAAAGATTGAATTAATACAGTTTTACCAAAAAAACTATAAAAATTATTCTGTTTAATTTTTGGAAAACACATAAAAATTGTTTTTACCTTTTCTACAAATGTCAGAATTAACATTTCAGAGTAATGTAAAATGCAAATTTTGGTAAAGATTACAAATATATTTGCATAATTGTCTTGTTACCATAGTTATTGTAATAGCAGATGTGAAATTACAAAAGTGGATTTATACTAACCACTAAACAATAAAAATTTTGTAAAAAAATCTTAACAAATAATCATGATTGTTATGGTAGGTCAAGCTAGGATTTAGTTTTATATCAGGTCAAATATATATATATATATATATATATAAAGTAATTTTTTTAACTTAAATCTAATTAAGTTTAATAATTAAAAAGAAACAATATAGTGTATTGTATTATAATTAAATAATAATAATTATTAAATAAATATGTACATAATACTAAACAATTTATTTGAAAATTCGTTGCTACTCTTATTTACAAAATATTTTTAATAAAATATTTGACAATCCGCTTATTGTGTAGGTTGTTAAAAACGTAAACGTGCCGGGGTGGTCTAGCGGTATAGCGGTATAGCGCTTGATTTAGACCTCGGTGGGCATGCGTTCGAATCCAACTACTGACCCACTAAAATGCGGACCCACGTTCGGCTTTGCTAAAATGTCCACTGCTGAACAATGTTTCCCATAAGACATTCAAAGTAATAAACATAAAATTAAAAAGAAATATTCTACAATTAATAAAATAATTAAAACAAAAAGTGTGTTTACTTTATTTTTACGAAATGAAGCAAAACTCAAAAATTATGCTTAAAGGAAGTAAATAAAAAAGTAATAAATTTGTGATATTTAATTTTTGAAACATGGATAAGTTTGCTAAATTTGGTTTTAAAATCTAAAAACAAAGATTGAGGTAAATGAATGTTATTTATATTTTATGATTTTAGAAAAATACAAATTAATAAATGTCTGTACTGATGTCATAAAATACTAAATTTAACATTTCAGAGTGATAAGTATAGTGTGGATTTTGCTTAAAATTACAAATATTTTGCAATATAAGTTGTATGCATGTCTTATCTACATTGTTATTGTGATAAAATATTTAAAGTTACAAAAATGGATTTATACTGTGTGCACAGTATAAATCTATAATCATTCTTAGCCATTTATTTCAGTTGTTATTTTAAGAAGATGCTTCAGATTAATGAAAATATATTCAAAATTAAGCTTTAAGATAGACTTTACAGTTGGTAATTAGTTTGAATCAGAAATGATTCAATCTAGCCAGTCCCAATTCTGGATAAAGGAGGAGGGTTCGAGCGCAAGGGTAGCAACCTGGCCTTTGTAAAAAATTTATACTGTTACGGAAACAATCAAGAGGACGCCATTTCGGCAAACAACGGCAAAGAAGTAATCGCGCGTATATCGATGACAGAGTTACACAAATAATAGGGTTGAGTAATAGCCGAAAAGAAGCTCAATCTTCGATTTGCAGAATCTTCAATGCCACTGTTGAAACATGAAATGTGCGCACACTTTTTCGTACTGGACAGCTAGAACAAATCCTTTGAGAAATGAAAAAGTACAACTTAGATATTTTGGGTATTAGCGAAATGCGATGGAAAGGCTAAAGTCATTTCAAGAGTGGAGATACATCAATTTTATATTCTGGACATGAAGAATATCATATTAATGGAGTTGGTATTATGTTGAGTAAAAATGCTGTTAAAGTTATAATTGGATGAAAACCTGTGAGCAACCGTATCATTTCAGCTAGATTCAACACCAAATTTACAAAAATAACAATTGTGCAAGTCTATGCCCCTACTGAGGCTACTGAGGAGAACCAAAATGATATTTTTTATAATCAATTACAAAGTTTGTTGGATGATGTGCCAAGAAGAGACATCAAAATTTTAATCGGTAATTTAAATGCAAAATTGAACAAAGACAGATCTGCGTACTTCTCAAATGTTGGACCACATGGCTATGCTGATAACATAAATGATAACGGTTATTGGTTGTTGATGCTAAACAATCATTGTGGAATAAGTGTTGGCAACACATTTTTCGCTTACAAAAATATACACAAAACAACGTGGGTTTCTCCAGACGGAATAACAACAAACGAGATTGATTACATTTGTATTAGCACAAAATGGCGATCTTCATTGCAAGATGTACGTGCATATCGCGGTGCAGATGTTGGTTCTGATCACAATCTTCTTGTTGGAAAATTTCGTTTAAAATTAAAGACAATAGAAACCACAAAAAAATTGCATCTATTTTCGTGTGAGAAGCTTAAACAATCAAATATCCCAAATTAATTTTACAATTCCTTAAAAAATACATTTTAAAATCTGAAAAGGGTAGAAAAGTTGGATGATAAATGGAAATTGTTTCATAAAACAATTACAGACTGTGCAGCAAATGTGCTAGATAGAAGGTGTCGCTCTACAAAGAAACAATGGATTTCATCAGTCTCCTGGAATTTAATTGATCTCAGAAAGAAAACAAAATTAGAGAAAGATCAATCTAACAATCCTGTTATTTAGAAAATATTTGATGATAAATATAGAACTTCAGATAAACAGGTGAAAAAAAGCTGCCGTAAAGCTAAGAATGATTGGCTAGAAAACAAATGCAGAGGAGCAGATAAGGCAGCAGCAAAAAATGATTCCAAGACTCTGTATAAATTGTGAAACAGTTGTCAGGAGTTAGAAAGAACACCGATATTCCAATCAAAGGAAAAGATGGTCGTTTACTTCTAACAAATGATGAGCAATCATCTAGATGGGTAGAACATTTTAAAGAAGTATTTAATCAGCCTATGCCAAATACTCTCATAGATTTTGATAATGATAATGATATAAATGTGACTCAAAATCCGGAAATATGCATTGATGACATTTCTGTAACTGAAGTGATTTATGCAATTCAAAGGTTGAAAAACAATAAAGCAGGAGGACTTGACGAGATAACTGCAGAGATGCTCAAACATGGAGGTGATGTTGTAGCAAGTGAGCTTGCTTATTTATTTAATGTTATATGGCATAATGAACAAGTTCCAAATGATTGGCGGCAAGGTGTAATTGTTACTATCTCCAGAATAGAAAGTCGAAACGATCGCAATAATTGGCGCGGAATAACCTTATTGTCTGTTCCTGGTAAGGTGTTTTGCAAAGTAATTTTAAATCGTTTAAGTAATGCGGTAGATAAACACCTTCGAGAACAACAAGCAGGTTTTCGGAAAGGAAGAAGCTGTATTGAACAAATACTCACCCTTCGTAACATTATTGAGCAAAGTCAAGAATTTCAGCAATCACATACCATCAATTTTATTGATTTTATGAAAGCTTTTGACAGTGTTCATTAAGAATCTTTGTAGAAAATTGTTAAGTTTTACGGAATACCGTTAAAATATGTGAATATCATTTGTTCGCTACACCAAAATTCAAGTTGCTGTGTTCGAACAAAAAGTGGTCATACTGCTATGTTCAAAATTATCACGGGGTACGTCAAGGATGTATTTTGTCACCGTTTTTGTTTCTTCTGGTAATTGATTTTATTATGACTCAATCCATGAATAATTTGTCTTATGGTATTAAATGGAACCAAGGCAGATTAACGGATTAGATTTTGCAGATGATATTGGTCTATTCAGTAAAACTCCAGAAATGATGCAAAATATGACAACACGACTCAGTAATATCAGTTCTCGTATTGGCGTACGGATTAATTGTTTAAAGACAAAAGTGTTGTGCATAAAGTCAAACAATGTTTGCCCATCAAAATTAGTGGACAAAATATTGATACTGTTGATTCCTTTACATATCTGGGAAGCATCATTGGTAAAGACGGAAAAACCGAAATTAATGTTAAAGCCAGACTTTGAAAGACAATGTCAGTCTTCCATATACTCAAATCAATATGGTCATGTTCTTCCATTCGCCTAAAAACAAAACTTTGTTTGTACGCATCAATAATTATTCCTACGGCAATATATGGGAGTGAAACGTGGAAACGTACGGACAAGATTGATAAGATGGTGAATGTTTTTTATCGCCGGTGTCTTAGAAGTATTTTAAAGATTACCTGGCGCGATCACATTTCAAATGATGAGATCATGAGAAGAACTGACTCTCGTTCACTCCATGACATCATTACAATTAAACGAAGAAAATTACTTCGTCAAATTCTACGTTTACCGCCCAAAAGACCAGCAAGAACGGTTTTGAAATATACAATTGTAAATGGTAAATAAAGGTTGGCAGACCAAAGAAAACTTGGCTAAGAACTATTTGAGAAGATCTATTTGAAATGAATGTTTTGTAGGCCTAAGCAAAACGTTTGGCAGAATGTTCAAATACATGGAAACATTTTGTTGTCTTATGTTCTCTTTGAATTATGAGACTTTAATCTTAATTTTTGTTGTAATTGTTATCTTATAACCCCATGCTTATTTTTTAAAGCAAAAGCGTTTTGTAATAATAATGTAATAATAATAATATAATTTTGAGTATATCTTACTATTTAATATAGGTTTAATTTGTTTAAACTGCAACAACCGACTTTTATACATTTGATTCTCTACGACCCGAATTTACTCGCTATTAATTTTGTTTTGGGCTTTTTAAAAGAAAGGTTAATAAGTTGTAAAATAATCTATTATTTATAGAAAATGTCATTTATATTATAAAAAGTGAGTTTTAATGATTTTATTAGTACCTTGATAAGTTCAGAATTAAAACGGCTGACAGATTTTATAAATAAAAGTGAATGTTATTTGAATAGTTGACATTATATCGTTTATAAGTTTTTCTTTATGTATTAATGTATTTTGGCAATAAAATGTTTTTTTTCCAACAAGTTGCATGTGTTTATTTTTTAATTTTAATAATTGAAAGCATTTTGATCTATTTCTAAAACGAATATTGTTGTATATTCTAGTTGTAATGTTGTTTTATGAATATTATATATATATATATATATATAGATTAGTAAACTACTATTTATTAATAAGTGTTAGATATGTTTAAGATAAGTAAAAAGAGTTAAATATTTTCAAATATATCTTTAGGTTAAAATAGGATTCTGTTATATTAGTGACTGTATATATAACTTGTTAAAGTTATGCTATTTTGTTATTGATTATTATATTATGTAATGTTTAAACAAGTAGAATAATTTAAAAAATAATTTTTTTTAATAAATAAATAAATAAAACCTTGTAATTATGTTGTTTAAGCAAGTACTTAGTAATTTATATATTTTTAATTAATAAATTGAATTTTAGTGTTCAGTAATAAAAATAAAAATAAAAATAAAAATTACTAATTCTTTTCTAATAATAAAAATATAAAACCCGTGTTATATATATATTATTTAAAATTTTAGTTAGTTTTTAAAAATACAATAATTTTTAAATTTAAATATCAGTGTGTACACAAACAAACATATGTTTGTCATATAACATAAATTTATAATAAAATATTTTATTTTTAAAAGTTTATTATATATAAGATTTTAAATAATTTATTGTGTAAGAAAAAACAAAAACAGTATTTTAAAAGTAATACCTTATTTCATTAATGTTATAAACATTTGTCAACTTAATACTGTAATTATTTATTAATATTTTTTACAGTTACAGCTTTCAAAATAAATAATTAAAGGTGGTACATATATTTTGTATCAGATAAGTTTGTAAATATTTAATTTGATACACTTCAATGGCAATTATGTGTGTAAGAAGTAGTTATAACTAAAAACGTATTTCTTATACAATCGGAACACGAGCGGCTGTCAATAGATTTTAAATGCCTTATTTTTATTTCAATTGAGCGTAATAAAGTGTTTTTTAAGCAGTAATTATTTTATAATAATTTACACTTATTAATAATAATTAATTACTTAATTAATTTTTCACAAAATAAAAATACGTATGTTTTTGGGTAATTGTCGAATAAATGGTAACCAATTCAATAATCAACGTCAATTATAATTAAAATTTATGCAAAAAATTAAATAAACTAAGTAAAATAATCATGCAATTATAACTTTGCACACAATATTTGTTCCTCTATTAAATACTGGGTGGTTTACAAAAACAAAGAAATATGTACCCGATAACATTAATTTATAATAAAATGATTTGTTTTTAAAACTTTATTATATATAGCATTTAAATTAATTTATTGTATAAACAATAAAACAAGAACGGTTTGTACCTTAAAATGATGCCTTATTTTATTAATCTAATATATTTTTTGTTATGTCAATTTCATTGATACTTTGTAGTTATCGAGTTAAAATGTACAACCGCATTCCTGTAATCCTAACTGAGTTATTATTTTAAATACACATGTTTTTAAAATAAACACTTTCAATAAATATACATTCTTGAGAGTAAAATAAGTTTAAGACAATTACAACTATATGTACACTATCAGCTGGTAAGCACTAGTTTTATTATTACAAAAACAAAATCGTAATTATAGTTTTAAGTGGTATTATTATTTAAAGAAATAACTAAAAGTATTTAATTCATATTATTATTATTATTATTATTATTATTATTATTATTATTATTATTATTATTATTATTATTACACTAAGCTTTAATATCTCACTACAGATACATTCAGCTCAAAATACATTTTCACTATCAATAAAAAATAAACAAATAAATAACAACAAAATTAAAAAAGTAGTAGTACAAATAATGGGAATGTCATATAATAATTAATACAAATATAATTAATGCAGTAAACATGTGATTTAAAAAAAAATTACTGTACTTTAAATGAGTCATCATAAGGCACAGTTACATTATGCTGTGGAATGTTCAAATTAGTTCAAATAAATGCATCGGTGGAATGAAAACAGTAACAACAGTTGCTTGTCATGTATAAAAGTTGTTTGACACGTTATGAAAGATGAGGTAATGCGTGTGCATATACATTGAATATTGTTTTTTAAAATTATTTCTAATGTAAATATTTTTAAAGTTTATATTTTTTGCTAAAAAAGGGATATACCTATTTTTTCTTAATATAATATAATAAAATGTAATGCAGAAATTTATGGTAGTACAGTATAATAAGTAATCGTTTAGGTAGCACTAAATTGCTAGAATATCTAATATATTATTTAGTTTCATATTAGAATGTAATGTTTTAGAGCATATAACAACGCAGTAAATCTAATTAAATCTAGTTTTTAAAAAATGTTTTTTATTTTTTAAAGAACAAAACCATTTTACACATTATAGGGATTCAATTTGTGGAATGCAATTTTTAAAATTGCATCATGTCAATAAACACACTGGTAATGCTATACCCAAACTTGAATTATTTCTAGTTAGAATTTTTAAAATACTAAAATATTTAATTTATTTATAAAATTAATTAATAAAAAATATTAAAATTTTATTAAAATTTAATTTTAAATCAGTTACGAGAAAATAATAATGTAGTTCCACAAGGTGCAGTTCTATCTCACTATATACAGCTCTAAACAAATTTAGTGCCTCTGGTAAGACAAGGAGAACTTAGGTGCACATGGAAGCCAAAACTAATCAATACAAAAACTCATATCTGCCATACTTATCCAGAATATTAACAAATCCAGAATCGAACAAAATTGAACTTTTAACAAATTTATCAAAGTAGGAATCATTCCACTCACGCATTTTATTTGAACTAATTTAGATATTCCACAGCATAATGTCTTGTAATGCCTTATTCAAAGTATAGTAATTTTGAATTTAAAAAAATCACATGTTTACTGTATTGACTATATTTATATTTATTAAAATATGACATTCTATTTCATTTTGTTCTCATTATTTATACTACTACTTTTTTTAAATTTTGTTGTTATTTATTTATTTATTTATTTTTATTGATGGTGAAAATGTATTCTATGCTGAATGTATTTCTAGTGAGATTTTAAAGTTTAATGTAATAATCTTTTTTAAATGTGAGCTTACTTACTGTATTTCTATGTATTTTTAAAGGTATTTTAAAATAGCGTAAAATAGTGTATTAATTATAGAGAATATTATTTATGTTATGAAAAGTTGAATGTGAAAATATGTTTTAATACCTAGATGGTTTTAGATTTAAAACGGTTAGCAAAATTTAAAAATGTTGGTGTTACTATAAAGTTTGTAACTTTTTCTTTATGTGTTCTTGTATGTTTTTGTTTTTAAGTTTTAATAAATGGTAGTTTTTTTACTTTATTGCTTTAACAAACCTTGCTGTATGTTAAAACTAGAAATTATTGTTTGCAAATTATATTTTTTATCAATATTAGTAAAGTATTATCTAAGGTATACATTAATAAGTGTTAGATACGTTTTGGATAAATAACAATTGCTGAATATCCTAATATGTTATAGGAGGATTAAGTTCTCATTGTGTTTTGTATCTGGCCGTGTATGTAAAAAAATAACTTAGGTCTAATGGTTACTTTAAAATAGACATTTTTATTTATATAAAGCACAAAATGTTTAAATAGAAAAAGGTCACAATACAAACATTAATATAATTGTTTTTTTATTAATGCTAAAATATTGTGCATAAATAAAAAAAATTAAATTAAAAAAGTTAATTATCTAAAACAAAATTAAATTTTACATTAGATTAAGAAACTAAAAATCACTTAATTTAAACTGTAAGAAATTTATAAAAAAACAATAAACATTATGCAAATATTAAAAGTGTATAACTTTTACTATATATATAATAGTATATATATATATATATATATATATATATATATATATATATAATAGTATATATATATATATATATATATATATATATATATTGTATAGTATAATATATTGTTAAGGAAATAATTTGCTAGTTGTTTACTTTCTCAAAAATGTATTGATTAAAATTTTATAATACTATTGGTAGAAAATGTTAGTTTTTATTTAGATTTTTGTTAATACTCCTAAAATAATGTTTGAAAAATATTCTTTTGCAAAACGTAAATATGTTTAATATAATTAGGTAATGCCACAAACGCTAACCAACGAATTATGCATTTTTACACCAAACCGTTACCTACTGTTTATGTTTTTTTAAATTCATTAATGCTTTATATTTTTTAACCTTGATAATTTTATAACATTTGCATATGTTAACAAATTGTTGTAATTATTTTGAAAACATCACTTTTGTTTACACTATAAAAATTCTGATTACTTAATTATATATTTAAAAGTATATATTACACAAAATAATAAATGATTAAATTTAAAGTAACACTTTAATATCTACTAAAAAATATTTACGGTTTCTTACAAATAGGTATTATTTAAAATAATAAAACAAAGTCTTAAAATTGAATAAAAATACTTTTAAAAAATTAGAATAATATAAAGTATAAACTTTGGGTAATTTGTAATTTACAATATTTCATAAACATTTTTTGTAAAAGCAAAGCGTTAAAAATTAAATTAAATTAAATTTTAAAATGCAAACAAAAAACAATAATTTAAAATAACTACAATAAAAATTATAATAAAAATTTTTGCAATTTGTTTTAAATTATAATGGTGATTGATAAAAGTATAATGTCGCCAAAATTTCCTGAAACGCTTTTGGTTTTAAAAAATAAAACAATATTCCTACTTTTATTTACAAAAACTGAAATTTAGTAAATATAGCAGCTGTAATTACATAATGCACATTTTTTAATTAATTTATTTTTAATACTTGCAATTCTGTACAGTAGTTATACCAAGAGTTTAGTTAAATATGCAATTTTTAACTTTAAAATTTTTTTAATTTTAAAAGACTTTTAATTCAACGATTAAAACGATAGAGTTTATTATATTAATTTAATTTTTAGTTGTTTAAATTTTTTATCTTTTGGGAATTTAAATAATACTTTGTTATTTTAATCATTTATTACATTTAAACTATTTTTCTTGTGTAAATATGTTTGAACTGATTTAATTAAAAAACTCCTTTAGGCATATAAAACTGACTGAAAAATATTTACACTTATCTGTTTAAAGTATTTAACAGAAAGCAAAAGAAAATAAACAAAAGCTAAATTTTTAAATGTACAACAACTTAACCAACAATGTTATCACGTAACCTTTTTTGTTAATTTAATACAATAATATGGTAAAAAATTTAATAAAATTAATGCTAGCATTGCTCACTAGTAAGTTTTCAAAAGTGTTATCTTATTTCAACGCGTGCACTGTTTAATATTAACTTTTTCAATAAAAAATATGATTCAAATAAAGTCAAGCTTAAAATATTTTTTTTAAATCATAACGTAAAATATTGATGTTTAAGGCAATGTTTTTTAACTTTTACATACATAAATGAATTTGATTTAACTTTGAAATGTTTTTATGCATTAAAATAAAAATACCACTTTTTGAAATTTTTGAAGTATTTGTATAATGACTGTTTTATAAATTGTACAAAACTATTACAATGTAGTAGATGTTTAACAGATTTTGTTGTATATTGTATCTTATTTTGGTATTTAAAATGTTAAATTTTGAAATTTGTGTTGTATTTGTCGAAAAACAAAATGGCAAAAAAGATAACAATATTCTAATTTAATGTTTATAAAACATACATTTATTTTTCTCAATCAAAAGTGCTTAATTGTCAGTAATTGAAAAAAATAAAAGGTATTGTTTTGTTTTATTATTTGCTAGTAACAAACTGAATTTTTATGAAATGTATTTAACAATTTTAAAAATATGCTAATTTTGATTATCTTCAATTACACAATACCTTATTAAATAAATAATAAAATGTTTTTTTTTATTTTTGGTTAACATTCCCATTAATTCAGTCTTTAACTGCTTAAAATGCAACATTATTTCAGTAATGTATTTAAATTATTTTTTTTTATAATAAAAAATATTTTCAGTAAAAATACTTAGTTGTTGAGCTGTATTATTTTACAGAAAAAAGCTGATTAAGTGGACGTTATTGTAACTATAGCAAAAACAAATTTTCAACAAACAATTAAAACAAGTACAATCTTTTTAAACTACATTAAAACAAAAAATGATTAATTATCTTTTTATACAAATTGAAAAAGCATAGATTTTAGTTCAGATTAATATTATGAGTTTGTTACAAAAATAATGCTGTGTTTTTATTAGTACAAACTTTACTTACTTAATGGTTTTTACAAAAACCTAAATTGAGCATATCATTAATAGTAGACTAATTAGTATTTTTATTACGTAACTCGTATTTATTAACTACGTCTATACAACTGTTGATTTTAATACGCGACGTTTTCACTGTTAGTTTGCTGCAAAGCAAACATCATTAAATAAGTGTAGAATTGAATATTGAATACTTTATATAATTTATTGTCATTTATTTCAAAAACCAACCGGAAATAACAATTTAACAAGATTTATTTGTGTCGCAATTGGTTGTCAACACGCTTCTCAAGAATATAAAAGTGTGTCTTTTTACTTCTTCAATGTGCCTAAACCATTTTTACATAATAATTATGAAACAAGTAACATTTGACAATTGTAAACGAGAGATTGCATCAATTTCCGGTGGTTGCAATCAAACCTATGCCCGCTCAGTTTTAAGTTTAGCGATCATAAAACTTGATAACGTTTATTTGTTACCAAATATATTACCTAATACAATTATATAATTGAAACTAAAACACAATAGACGGCAAATTTGTCATTTTTGAATGTGACTATGTTAATAACATGTTCATACTTAAGGATTTTATCTCATAATATAATTAATATTTTACAAGCTAAAGTAATATAAGACTGTTTATGATTTGTTTAAACACTTAACTCAAGTAGCATTTTGTGCATGATATATATGTAGTTTTATAAATAAATATAACTAAATTCTTAATTATTCAAATAATATTTATATTTTATTGCTAATATTTTTTATAAGTAAATATTAAACAATCAGTTAAATATAGAACATATGTACTTACTATATTTACAATATTTTGTTTAATTATTAAAAATAAAGCTATATATTTTCAAAAATATAAAAATGGTCTTATCTTCTTTGACAGATGGTAAAATAGTTGAATTATTATTTATTAGAAGTAAACACGTTTTGAATATATATATATATATATATACTTTATAAAAAACATGTTTAGCATATCTACATTTAGCAACGTGAAATAAATTACCGCGTTTCGTGCCGGTAGTACATCTAGTTTTAAGTTCAGCTCTTAAATAATCTCTAATGCTTCAACAAAAGATCTGCTATTCATTCTAAATATATATTTTTTTAGAAAATTTAGTTATGTACAGATTTGTTTACTACAATCAAGAGTGATTGTTTTATAATAACAGTTGGTATATAATGTCATTATTTTGCTTTGATTAATTGATTATTTACAAGAATGTAATTGGTAAACAAACAATTTTGGCGGTATATTACGTATAAATGTTTCCCCATCATCATATGTTTAACACAACGTAAATAATAAACACTGGAAATTAGCTTAGGTAAATAAAGCGTTTTGCGATTAACAAAATATTACACGTAACATTTTTTAAAAATCAATGCAGTAAAACATAAATAATACTTAATTTTTTTAATTATCGTTTATTTACTAACATTTTGTAAATGCTGTGAGAAAGAAACTATTTAAAATTTATTAATAAATAATTTAATTGAAATTAATTTACTTTACAAATTTAAAAAATAAAAACAATTTACATGTATAATTTAAAGCAGTTTCTAAAAAAATATTTTATTTTTTGATAACCATTATATTATTATTATTACATTTTATTTTTAACAAACTATTGTACTTTAACTATAGAATTATTAATACGTAAGTAATTTAGGTGTTTTGAATGTTAAATTAATATTTTTAAAATATTTATTTTGTCAAATGCATAATAAAATATTGTTTATAGCCATATATTTTGCCAAATAATTTAGTATTTTATAATTAAATTTATTTATTTATTTGTCTGTTTTACTTTAATTTTCCTTTAATCGGAATGCTAAATAATCCTGAGGAATTGAGTAATGCTTATAAAGTCTCAAACTCCAATGATGGTAATATTCCTGACTGTTATTCCTCCACGTGGTGCATCCTGGACTAGGTGCCTATAGACCTATAGGCATTATAGACTAATAACAGCACGGACCGAGTTCACAGCGGTATAACTGGTTCTCACTGGACTCCCGCTCAGTGAATGGGTGTTAACATACACCCTAGATGTTAAAAAAAGTATCTTAAGGTATTCGTTTACCATATGTAGCCGGTTAGGCTAAGGGAGTTCACTCTGACAGAAAATCAGGTTGCAGGTCATTATACCCTGTGTCAATTTTTAATAAAACTTTGTTCACATAAAATATTTGAGATGGAATTAACTGCTACGCCCCCCAGGGCCGTTGGTTTCCTTTATGCGACTGGGGAAGGACCAAAGTTGACGAAATTGCGCGGGAAGAAAAACAAGATTCTACCCTTGTTGACCAATAATGACGAATCTGACTCAAAGTCACAAAAGCGTGGACGGCTTCCCTCTAATATTTTTCGCACATCCGTCAACCGGCGTCAATCCTTTAGTCCCCCCAAAAAGGTCTTCTTGTCAATTCCTATAAACACTGGCGCCGTCGCAAGAAGGCAATCTTCTAGCCAAAAAACTTCATTTATTTCCCCAAATAAAATTCGCGTCCGATAACTTCTTCGCATAGGAACATGGAATGTACGGTCACTGTCGTCTATTTCGACCGAAGCGTATACTGCCACAAAGCTAAGTCGTTACAAAATTAACATTGCTTGTCTCCAGGAAACAAGACTGGATTGTTCACAACCGTTTAGTCTTCCTACAGCTTGCCAATCAACATCTGCATTATTCCTCCCATCAACTTGTGCTCAAAATCCAGCACATCATGGGGTAGCATTTGCTTATCCCCATTAGCTACCAGTGCGTTAATTGACTGGAAAGGTATATCCCCACAATTAGCATTTTCGCGTTTTAAACTTTCCAAGTATACAATGGCCGCAATCAATGCCTATGCTTCCACCAACTTCCATTACTGTAAAAAAAAATTGATGAGTTTTATCAGCAACTTAAAGATCTATATTCTCGCCTCAAGACCTCATCACAAATCGTTGTTATTGGAGGAGATTTTAATGGCAGGGTTTGCAGGAATGATGTCGACCATCCTTGCGTTGGCCCTTGGACAAAATAGCGTGAACAATGTGAAAACGGTAAAAGGTTGAGTGAATTCGCGGTAAGGTACAATATGGTTTTCACAAACACATTTTTTCAACACCCTGTGAAACATTTGACAACATTTCGTTCAAGTTGTGGTAGATATTCCTCCCAAATTGATTACATTTTGGTTAGTAAACGTTAGTTTAGTGCAATCAAAAATTCCCGCGCATACAGAGGCTGTCGAACGGGTAGTGAGAATGACTCTGATCATTCACTTGTCTCTTGTTCGTTTTGGCTACGCTTAGGAACTGCCAAGACGAATTACTCCCTGCTCACAAACAGCAATTATGCTACCAAGTTTGCTAAAGCCTACTTAGCAGATCCAGCTGCTGTCCCGAACTGTAATATGGGAATAAATCAGTCTTGGAACACTCTAAAGCAAAAGATTAATACAGCTGGTTTAGTGCATCCTCGTTCAATCAAGTTCAAAGGCCCAAACTGGTTGTTCACCAATTCTCGAGATCTCTATGCACAAACAAAGAAAACTAAAAAAAATGAAGGAAGGACATTGCGTGCGGAATTTCGAAAACGTTATGAGGAGGACGAGCAAAAACATTGGAACTCTGTAGCAGATGAGCTAGGGGTTTCTGCCTGCCATAACGATTGTGGAAAAGTTTACAAAAAATCGGATCAGCTTTGTCGTGGTAACAAAATTAAGGTTGGATCGTCTTGCATTTTTGACAAAGACTGGTTACTCCACTTTAATTAAACTTTAAACTACTCTGAAATCACAACAGGATGGCTATAAAACCAATCCATGCTTAACACATTTTTTTCAGCAATTTATCCAATATCCGTTAAACCCCCCACTATCGATAATATTATGCGCATTTGCAGAAAAATTAAAGCTAGGAAAGCCGCCCGTTTTGACAAAATTCCTCCATATATCTTTAAATATGGTTCCTCGCGACTTGTTGAAGATCTGTATGGCCCTGAAGACTGGTATCGTGCTACTATTGTTCCTGTTCACGAGAAAGAAGATCGGAAAATACCTGCTAACTACAGAGGCATCAGTTTACTTTGCATAGATGCCAAAATTGCCACCTCAGCAATAGTTGAACGGATTCACCCGGAGAGGGAAAAGACTACTCGTTTTAACCAAACTGGTTTTTGTCCTGGTATGGGATGCATTAACCAAATTTATACGCTTTAACGCATTTTTGAATTTTGGGCAAAGTTTCAGGATCTTACGTATGTAGCCTTCATTGACTACTCTTCAGCATTTGATTCGCTGAACAAAAAATACTTTGGATCGCTATGTTACATAATGGAACACCTCTGAAACTGGTAAATTTTCTACGTGCTTTGTACAAGAACTCAACTACTGTAATCCGCAATTGCAACAGATCTACTACAAAGTCATTCAAATTTTGCAATATTGTCCGTCAAGGCTGTGTGACTTCTCCACTTTTGTTCAACTATGCAATTGTTGCTATATTTGCCAAGATCCCTGTACAAATGGAAGTTGTGTATGTTGGTACTACGCCCATTACAGACTTAGAATACGCTGATGATGCTGTACTTCTAGCTGAGAACGAAGTGCATTGCAGCGTGCATTGGATTTCCTTGTGAAAGTTTCCGGTAAATACGGTTTGAAGATCAACCCCCAAAAAAAATAGTTATCATGTTATCTCAAGTTTCTGATGCGAGGATTGTAGTAAATAATGATGTGCTCCCCAATGTAAAAAGATTTACGTATCTGGGCTCTTTGATTACTTCTGACCGAGGTTCATTTAACAAAGTAAATCGTCAAATTTGTTTGGCTGCTAGTGCGTTTGGAAAGTTTGTCAATCTACATGAAGATGTAAAACTGTTAACCCAAACACAAAGATAAATATTTTCTCTTCATTAGTTTGTACAGTACTTCTGTACGCCGCTAAAACATGGACTTTTACGGGGTCAGAGATCAAGCAGCTTAATAAATTTAAAGCAAGATGTCTCAGAAACATTTGGCACAACACACATTTTGCATTATCCGTATCAAGGGACTAGACGAAAAAGATCTGTAACCGTCAAATTCGAAATAACCTTTAATTTCATGATCTTCCTTTATTGGTATCGCGACAACGAAAATTGCGCTGGTTTGGACATGTTCTTCGTAGAAATCCTGATGCAATCTCACGTATCGTAACCCTGGCTTGTCCAAATACCGACTGAAAAAAGAGGAAAGGAGGTCAAAAACGTACTTGAATGGATGCTGTTTGGGACGATCTTTACACAATCTTGGCCTGTAATTTATCTTGGAAACAATGGCTAAGTCGATGGACTGGCATATCCCTACACGCCTCTGAAAATTGTGAACAATGGAAAGGGATTGTTCGAGATGCTATGCGAATTTGGAATTAATAAAGATGTGCCTTTGGCCACTAACTTTTGTTGCTGTTGTTGTAGAAATTAATTTTTGTAAGATTGTAATTAATAATCATTAATTCAATATATGTTTGTAATTTTGATTTTGTTTAGATTAGTAAATTATAAACTAAACAAAAAGTAAAATTTTTTAAAATTTGAAATAATGAATTAAAATTTGATTAATCAGAACAAAGATTTCTACGGTAAATAACAAAAATGAACAACTTACAATAATAATTTAATTAATTCTGTCTGTTTATAGAAATATTTATCGCATTTAAAGTATACATCTCACGCAACTTATTTTACAAGAAAACACACACACACATATATATATATATATATATATATATATATATATATATATATATGTATATCATTGTCACTGATTCAACGTTTTTCATGGAATATATTTTTCAGCAAAAGGACTTTTAGAAAAGCCAAAAATTTAATATTGGTAGTACAGATTAAACTCAAGTTTGATTTGAGCACTCTACCATTACATCACTTTAGCATATTGTTTTTTTTTGTATAAAAATACAAATTTTAGGTAATAATATATATAATATAATGATTTTTATTAATTAAAATTAATTACTTTCCAGTTGATTATAAGCACTTTGCTAGGAAAAAAATATTTTGATTTACAAAGTAAGCAGTTGTATAATTTTATAAAAATTATATTCTTATTAAGAAATTAAGAAATAATGTTGTGTAATAGCGTACCTTAGTGTAAACTAAAAAAGGTTTATTCATGGGTTTTGAAAGATGAATAATTGGAATTGTTAAATCGACTTAAATAATAAATCTATTTGGTTTCAGCTAACTAGGAGCACTGTACAGATGTTTCGTCTTTGTTTGGAATCATTATCAGTGCATACCTTTCAAGTTTTACACATAAAATTAATCCCACACCCTAACTGTTAGCTAATATATTATTACAATTGCAAGAAGGTGAAAAAGATTAAATCAAATAGTAATGTTATGCAACTAATTTTTTATTTATTTATTTAATAATAACAAAGTAAAACAAAAAATTAATGCAACTGTTTAAATTTTTTAAAATAACAATTACTAAATATGCAAAAACATTTAAAAATCATGTTGTATATAATTGATTTCAATACAGTAAATATTAATAAACATGTTTTAAAATAATAATATTAAACACTATGCACTGTATGTTTCTAAGCACTGTGTGCAACATGTATATTTTGTAATAATAAATTATTTGCAAACTATTTTGTTTATAAATTTCATGTATTGATATTGGAATTACAAATAACCGACATTTTAAAAATTGATTTTTATTTGGAAAAATTAACAAAATTAATGTTTTAAAATTTAACACGTGCAAAAATTTGCCATTATTTGACATTTTTATGTTTATGTGACCAGAAAATGCCACAAAGATATTAACCTTTTATTTTAGTATTTTGTCATTATTTACATAAGAAAACATTTACTTTAAATTTATTTTGGTAAACAGTTTTTAAATGATTGTTTGATAATGGTTACAATTAAAATTAATATCAAAATTAAACATAATGGATAAGAGAAATTATGCAACCAAAATTAGAAACAAATAATTATTTTCTCTATTTACACATCACCGTTTACACCATTAAACACATATTTAGACTTTAATAATAATAAATTAATTTAATTTTTTAGCAATTTAATTTTAAAAACTTGTTTAAAAATGTTTTTAATTAGTTAACTACAATTTTTCAAATAACAAATAAAATGTGATACAAATTTATTTTAAATACTTAAAAATTGCGCATGTGCTTATTTGTAATAAGCATTGTGCTGTGTATAACGATTTAAAGGACTCAACAGGTTTACGTATACTGTACACTAGAAAACGAAATAATGTTTATTGCAATAAATAAATAAATTAGAAAAGTTCGTTTTTGAAAGACTTATTTCGTGTAATTACAAACGTTTAGTAGTACAGCGAGGAACTCATATTTAGGTAAACATGCGTTAAAGAGCCACCACCGAAACCAAATGTGGACTGTCATTTGGCTATGTTGATTTGTTAAAATATGTTTTTTTTATTATTTAAATGATAATAATAATAATAACAATAATAATTGATAAGATAGCAGATATATTTCCATCGCCTGGTGCGATCACATTTCAAATAATGAGACCATGAGAAGAACTGACTCTTATTTACTACATAACATTATTACAATTAAACAAAAAATATTTATTTAGCTTCTACGTTTACTGCCCAAAAGACCACCAAAACCATTTTTGAAATGAATGATTAAAAATGGCAAAAAATGTTAGTAGACTACAGAAAACTTGGTTACAAACTATTGGGGAATATCTAATTGAAATAAATGTTTCATGGAATCAAATAAAACATTTTGCAAAATGTTCAAATACATGAAAAAAATTTGTTATTTTAGGTTTTTTTAAATCATGGTACCTTGTTGTTATTTTAGTGTATTGACTCCAATTTACTGGCCACGTAGCCGGATTCACTAAACGCGAGATGGGGGACGGTTTGATATAACAAGCGGCGTTGCTTGTCGTCGAAAGTTGCGTTGTTGCTGGCCTAGTCGTAGTTTTCCTCTAATACCTTACGTCTGTACTGTTTATTGCCAAACTACAAGATCAGTTCGTGGGGAAAGACCAAAATGGAAATCAAAATGGAAACAGAAGTTGTGAAAGGCGTGGGAAAGGTTGTTTTTATAGCCGTTCCACTGCTATGTACCATTGATACATTCAAACAAAAATGATCAATATTTGAAGAATATTAATTGCCAAAAATTAAATGTTAATTTTTGATGAAATAAAATAATATTGTTTATTATTCGCGACTTCGAATTATCTTCGTCGATTTTCACCGCTACATTATCTTTTTGTTGTAATTGTTATCTTATTGTCTCATGCTTATTTTTTAAACAAAGGAATTTTGTAATAATAATAAATATAATAATAATATTACATAAATTATTATTTAGCATGTTTTGAGGAAGTTGTTTAATGCACTTTTATAGTAGAGATTTTTTAAATGTTTCTCATATAAAATGCAAACTGTAAACAATGGAATTTAATATAACATTTTAAAGAAACTTTTGCATCACCCAAAAAATATTACATTAATTTTTTTAGATTTATTTTGCACTTACAGGATACAAATTAAAATTATAAAAATTATTTTGTCTAATTTTATAACTATTTTTAAAATATTAATATATATTTTAACTACAGTGTGGTTTTATAAAATACCAAAACTTTAAATTCTTTAAAATAAAAATCATCATCAATAACATTTTAAACATAGTTCCAAAAATTAATTAACTTTTAAAAACAGAAATTGTTACAAAATCGTTGACGTAGAAAAACACCTTTAATTTGTAGAAAATTGTGTCAATTAAACTAATGTTAAATTAACGTTGTTTTTAAAAAGGCAAAAAATATGTTAAATAATTTATTTAAATACAAATTTCATTTTAATAACCAGTGTCATTATTTAGAATTATTATATAAATTTTTGTATAAAGAAATACTTAATACTAATATGTTGTAATACGTTGTAATTTAACTTCAAACAGTGTAAAAATTAAAATTTTATATAAAAATTGTGTAAAGATTGATATTATTTGTATTTGAGGACAGTGGGCAATTAGAATTGATCAGATTCACTATAAATAATAAAATTACTGGGTCAAGTTCAATTACCCGTAAATCAGTGGTTAAGGTGCCGGCTTGGCAACGGAAAGAGCGTGGGTTCAAGTTTATATGTGTGTATGTGTGTTTAAAACTTAAAATGTATGCATTGCAAATGATAGCAATTAAGGATAAAACAATTGTAATGGTTGACTGAAACCAAGAGGATTTATTATTCAAGTGAATCTGACAATTCCAATCCGACAATTCTAAATAACATAATAAAACTGTTTAAATAATATGACGCTTCTGGAATTATATAGAACGAAATGGAAATAATAAACAGGTAAATGCTAAAAGTACTTTTTTGTATAAAATTAAATAATTTTTTTTAAAAATAATTAGAAACATTGTTTTTAAATTGTTTTACAGAACTACAAAATGTGTAACATTTCTAATTCAGTTTTAGCACTACTCAATTGTAGACAATTATTGCCAAAACTAGAGTTAATTAAAAACGATAAAAGTTACCTTATATATATATATATATATATTCAGTAAATGATATATTTAAAAATGTAAGTAATGTGTTAATAAATTGTGTGTAGTGTAAAATTTGCTAGAAATTACACGCATTTTGCAAAAAAGTTATCTATCTTTCTTGCTTACAGGGTTAATACGTTAACAAGCATTTACGATAAATTACTTTCAACAGCAATTTAGACAGGAATTAAACGTTTCTCTAAACTATTTCAGTGTTAGTAATTTCAAAGCTTTTTAGATCATTTACAAGTTTTAAAATAACAATTTAACGTATACTTTAAAAGTAGGCAATTAAATGTATTTATTAACAATGATTTCTTCAAATTCTAAAATTAGCAATGATGTATTTTTTATTTAATCAAAGATAGAATACTGATATTTATAAATAACTATTTATTAAAAAACAGTAATAATGTCAATATAATGTTTTAAATGTTTTACTAATTTATAGATGCATATCAATGTAACTGAGAAATGTTAAAAGCAGAAGCTATTTGTACTGTAATAAATATATCATTGTTCCAGTTATCTACTGAAAATAACAATGATAGTTTTGTAACATATTATTCAAATAAGTTTAATTATTAAGTATATATTTTGTTTAATTATTAAATTTAATAATTTGTTGTAGTTTCTATTTTTACTTATTTTTTGTAAAGTTCTAAAAATCTTAATTTTAAAAAAATAAAGGTTTTATTTGTTGTTTAATAGCGAATTACGTTTTAGAAATATATTGTATACATAAGTCTTAAAAATAATTTAAAACTACAAAAAAATATTTTTTTGTATACATTTATAAAATTGCTTTTCACATATATGTTTAAATTTGCCCATAGTTAATAAGATAACATTATGTTGCAAAAATGCGTATTTTTAAAGCAAATTAAAAAAAATAATAAAAAAATTACAACTCCAATTTTATACTTTTTTCAGATTTTATATTAAATAAGTAAATTGTACAAATTATTTTAATGTCAATTTACTACACAAGTAATTATTTAAACTTCAAAAGATATAAAAATTATATAGTTAATTAACTTTAAGCCAATAGCCTAAATGTAATAACAGGTAAACAAAAATCTAAAACGATTTAAAATTTGCACTTATTGCCTCTTTTGCAAATAATTTTGTAAATTATATATATATATATACATATGTTAAACTAAGTCTAGAATTTATTTAAAAATACATTTTCAAATCTGCAACAGGTAGAATAGTCTGATAAACAATTTTTTAACAAAAACAATTACAGACTGTGCAGCGCATGTGCTAGCTAGACGATGTGGCTCTAGCAAGAAACAATAAATCTCAATAGTTTCGAGAAACCTTATTGATATCAAAAAGAAAACAAAATTAAAAGAAATCAATTTAACAATTCTGTTATTTGGAAAATACTTGATGGTAATTATAGAACTCTAGATAGGCAGGTTTAGAAAAATTGCAACAATGATAAAGATAGTTAGTTGGAAAGCAAGTGGAAAAAGGTAGATATGACAACGGCAAAAAATAAGTTCAAGTTTTTTTTATAAAATTATAGAACAACTGTGAGAAGTTAACAAAAATATCAATCCAATTAAAGAAAAAATATAATCGTTTATTTCTAACACATTTAGATGAGCAAAACATTTAAAAAAAGTAGGTAACTATCCTACATCGAATACCCTCACATATTTTGACAACGATTAAGATGTGAATGTGATTTGAAAACTAAAAATATATATTCATGACATTTTTGTAACTGAAGTGATCCATGCAATTTAAACGTTGAAAAAATAATAAATCAAAAAACCTGACAAAATAACGGCCGAGGTGCTTAAAGATGAAAGTAACGTAGTAGCATGCAAACTTGTTTATTTTTTTAATGTCATATGACATAATGAACAAATTCCAAATGATTGACGACAAGGAGTAATTGTTACCTTTCCCAGAAAAAGAAGTTTGAACAATTGCAATAATTAGCGTGCAATAACCCAATTGTCTGCTTTTAGTAAGGTATTTTGCGTAGCCGGGGTGGTCTAGCGTTACAGTGCTCGAATTCGGACCTCGGTGGACATGGGTTTGAATAAAAAAAATAAAAAATATTTGTCCGTTTAAGTAAATCAATAAAGATAAATAAAGATTTTTTAGAACAACAAGTGGGTTTTTGAAAATGAAAAAGTTGTATTAAACAAATACCTACTGTCTACAACATTAAACAATATTAAGAATTTCAAAAATTACTCACCGTTAATATTATTAATTTTATGAAAGCTTTTGACAGTGTCTATTGACAATCTTCGTGTAAAATTATTAAGTTTTACGGCATGTGTGTTGAATTATGTTATAATTATGTTATAATTATAATTATAATTATGTTATACCAAAATCGAACAAAAAGTAACCCTAATGCTATATTGTCAAATTATTACAGGAGTACATTGAAAAAGTATTGTGTCACCGTTTATCTTCTTTTGTTAATTGACTTTATGACTCGATCAATGAATAGATTGTTTTATGACATTAAATACAATTATAGCGAAATAACAAATTCGAACTTTGCAGATAATATTAGTCTACTTAGCGAAATATTAGAAATGATGCAAAATATAACAACAATGTTACCATTTTATAGACTCAGATTAATAAAGATGTGTTTTCTAATCTACTTAAAGATAAAAGCTAGTTTTTTACATTAATAATTATTCCTAAAACAACATATAAACATGAAACATGGAAGCAAATAGACAAGATGGTAAATATTTTTTATTATTGATCTTTTAAAAGTTTTTCTAAAATTCTATGGCGTAATCACATTTTCAAACAATGAGATCATGAGGAGAACTAACTTCCGTTTGCTACACAACATGATTACAATTAGACGAAAAACATTACTTGGTTAAATTCTACGTTTACCGCCCGAAAGATTGGCAAGAACAGTTTTGGAATAGATAATTAATAATAACAAAAGAAAAATTGGTAGACTAAAGGAAACGTGGCTAAGAACTATTTGAGAAAATCTAATTAAAATGAATTTCGGCAAGTGTTTGAACATTTTGTTGGCCCGTGCTAATTTCAAAGCAAAAGGTTTTTGAAAACATGAACGTTTGTTAAAGAATAACGAAATAGTTTGTAACAAAATAACATTTGTGTTTACAAATTTTTACAAAACAGACATGTTATGTTATAACACATAACTCTATTTTTATAAAAAATATTTTTAATTAAATGACAACTAGCAGATTATTGTTCACCTA